>JAIPRM010006321.1:0-18904 GCA_025469315.1 Stegophylla sp. TES_Ste_2020 | reverse complement strand
TGATTTACTCTACACACAAGTTTACATATATATATATATAAAAATGTACATGGTATTTTGTAGAATTTTTAAAGTATCTAGTGAAGTTTGATATACCTTAGGGTGACCATACGTCCTGTTTTATACAGGATTGTCCTGTATTTCGGCTCTGTATCCTGTTGTCCTGACAAACTTCTCTCAGGACGCTTTTTGTCCTGTAATTTCAAGTCTATCTCATATTAATCCCGTTTTTTGATTTACTGTTGATTTAAAATTTTTGAAATTTTTGAAATTAAATTATTGAATAAAATAATGTAAGAATCTAGAAATCTTTTGAATATCATTAAATCAATTATAATTGTAAAATAAATTAACAAGTTTTTTTTTAGAAAGTAAAGTATACAATTTGCATGAATAAAGGATTTGAAGAAATTTTAAAAAGTATCAATTTAGTTTCATTATGTTATTTTATGTTTTTCAAAATAATGTTTTTATATGTTTAAATTTAATCTATAATAGGTACTTTAAAAATTATACTTTTGTCACGATTTTGTTCTGTATTTATGTCACCCTAACATATACCACTGTATTGACTATTGGACGTGTGCATATTTTACAGAGCCTGTTGAAGCCAAACGCCTACATCGTTACTCAAGGACCCACTGAGAATACGGTCAATGATTTTTGGCGCATGATATGGCAAGAAAACGCGTGCTGCATAGTCATGTTAACTAAGACATTCGACTTTATCAAGGTTCGAAATTAATTACTATTTAATATAATGAGAATCTGTATAACCTGACTAGCCAAATAATTCAGCTTTTCCCGTTTTGAAAATATTTGTTTTCAGATTTTAGATTCTGAGCAGAACGAAGAAACTTACGATTTTACAATGATGTTTATTTTTTTATTTTGTATTTTTTATTTATTTTTCTTGTCTTGTAAACACTTTTTCATATAGACATACTTTTCCAAAAGTTTTGATCAGTATCTCTATAGATCTGAAATCACACCCATATGATACTTTAAAGTGACCATTTATCAAATTTATCAATACTTTTTTCAAAAACGCAGAAAAACTGACAAAAAACGGCAAAATATGCTATTACCAGAATTTTCATAAAATCGAAAATTATTTTTTAACATAACTTCGAAAATAATGTTGCCAGAGACTTGAAACTTTCACCAACTACTCCCCCGAAAAAAAATTAAGAATTGAGAAATGGTGCCATCTAAAGGAAAATCCGGTTTTAAAAAGTTGCTGATTGAGCCTTTTAGACAAATATTTCTATAAGAAAAAGTGTGTACAAAAAAAAAATAATAATAAATAAACATCATTGTAAAAACACTAGTTTATTCACTTCGTTCAGAATCTAAAATTGATCTTACTGCTAAATATTTTTTTTGTTTTTAAATACCCTAGAGTCAAGACTGTAGCCCCCCTTAATTATAAATCCTAGTTAAGCCCATACCTTTATATACCCTTCAAATTCAGATAACCTGTCAAAATTTTGTTTTTCTTCTCCCCCACTATTTTTACATCAATGTTCTACAATTTTTCATGGTTTTCATAACTTTGTTTACTGTCTAATTTTATCTTCATAAATAAAATTCTATTTTAAATCTATTTTTTTAATTAAACTAAATGAAGGGAAAATTTGACTCTAGAACTTAGCTACTCACGAGTTTTTAATTTAAATTTTGTTGTTACCATTTAAATAGAGTAAACATTTAGTGATTATTTAAAATCACATAACGCTCTTTTTAAGAGCATAACAGCTATTTATTTTTTTATTTATTTTTTATTTATTTTGGAATTCATGTATTGAATACGGGGCCCCAATAAGAAAACTCGTCAGAGGGCCCAAGAGTTCTTTTTACTTATATAAAATAGCTTACATTACATTTAGGCTGAAAAACAATTTTGATAAAGTTACATTGGATAATTCATTGAGTACCAATTATTTTAAATTGTCTTCTTGATGTAGTTTCCTTTGACCAATTTATTAAATAGTTGTTTTTTAAATATCTAGTATTTATGTCATATAATATAGGAGTTATTAAATTGTGTTTTGTTAGAAATATAGCGATTGTTTTATAGTATAATTGTTTAACTGACAGAATTATTAAATCCTTATACATTGTTTCAGTAGGAAATTTTAGATTTTTGTTAAAAGTCACTTTCAAAATTTTATTTTGACAAATTTGTAGTTCTGATAAACTGTATAGAACAATAAAAAATTGGGAATTTGAAAAGCATTTGAAGTCCAAACAAATTTATAGTTGTATTTTTTACGAAATTGATGTGCCATTTTAAATAAATTGTTACCTTTGGAAGTTAGATTTTCACGAATGTAAATTGGAAGATCGTCATTTCCACCCAGTTGTTTGGTAGTAAAGTTTTTCATAATTTTTCTAGCTTGTATAAAGTCCATTTTTTCTTTGATGAATAAACTTGACTATTATTCTTCTAGGGAATTTGGTATGATTCTTTGAACTAAGTAAAAAAAAAAAATGATTTATTAAATTTTCATTTAGTTTGATATTTAATCTTGATGCAACTTTCTTCAAAAGTTCAGTAGTATTTTCATTTTTTTCTTCGGGTATACCATCGATTATAATTTCATTTGAAATTACTATTCTATCATAGATTTCAAGTTTATTTTTAAGTAAATTTACTTCATTTTTAAGCTTGGTATTCTCAATGAGAATGTCATCTAGTTGATTTAGTTTTTTATTGATTGACATCAGATTGTTATTAACTTCCTCCTTGTAATCAAGAATGTTCTCTTTAAGCTCAATTAGAAGAATTTTTATATCATTTAAGTTAAGTGTATTTCCGTAGTCGTTGCCTTTATCAGTACATTCTGTACATCGTCAAGATAATTTCTGAATATTTAAATTGTCATGTTCCTCTTTTGACATTTTTACACATTTAATATGCCAGATTTTTAGTCAGTTAAAACATGTAACTGATTGAGTGGATCAACTATTTTTGACGAACATAAAGTACAAGTAGACATCGTTGATTTTACTTTATACACACGAACAAAAGTTATCAGAACGGGAAAACACAATCGACCGCACTGAACAACGTCCGGGATAAGAACTGATGTACAATTATTGTACACGTTTCCTATTATACACTTAGAGAATTAAGTCTCGAGTTCAAAAAATAATTCTACAATACTTGTGTATTGATTTTAATAACACATTGTTTATCCTCGTTTGTTTTTGTTTTTTTTTCACTCTAGGTCATGTGCATACAGTATTGGCCATCGGCCAAGGTGAACAGTGAAAACTACGGTGATCTCAATATATCAGTATTACATGAAGAAGAATTAGCTAATTTTCACATTAGAACTATACAAGTAGTTAAAAAACAGGGCACAGTAAGTAATAAAACGCTCATTTATGTTATGATAAGTGATGACGAACACACACACATACACACACAACCGATTCTTTGGGTTTTAACATCATTCGCCCGTCCCCAAATCACGAAGTCACCAGAAGTTCAAAAGAGTATATACGTAATAATTTTCTAGATCTTAATTTACGTATTAAGTGTGTTATGTAATATCGACTGAAAACTCTAGCAATTTTCAGAGTATATAGTTAGAAAAACCGATAAGATTCTTTGCTAGGATTACACACCAACATGAACGACCATGCTCATTAACAGGGCTCGGAACTTTATGCATTTGCATATTTCTTAGGAAGCTGCATATTCAAAATTTGATTTGATACAAATTTGTTTCATAATCCATACAATTGAAATACAAAAATTTATGTTGCATATTTTTGCATATTTTACTGTATTTACATGATTTCGCATATTTAAAAGATTTTGAGCATATTAATGCATATTTTATGTTTATTTTATTAATTATTAATTTATTAATAATAAATTATAAAAAATACACAAATTTTCATCATTTGAAATACGTGAATTAAACAATTGAATAATTTAGAACCGATGCACACTGTCGTCTTGTCTACATTTTTAATTATATTGTACCTAGTATTAATTTCAGTTAGGTTTTCATTGGTCCAGTTTAAAAATTTTCGTGAATAAAAATATATTTATTTATACTAAGAGAAGAAAGTACATAAAGGATTTGTATTTAATTAAAAAATTAATTTTTCATAATAATTATTCATTCACAATTTATTATTTATAATATATATTCATAATTTGTACATAATAAAAAAAAATTTTTTCATAATTATACTTTTAAATACACATTTACAATAAAAATAGTTGCATATTATACTGCATATTTGAGTTTTTTTTTAGTGCTTACGTATGCACATATTTCTTTGATTTTTAGTACATAAAGTTCCGAGCCCTGCTCATTAGGTACCCATTTTTATTGTAATATCTGTGTTTACATTATAAGACAAAAGTATTGTAAATAAAACAAATTTTCTTTATAATATTTCATATTGTCATATATTTATTAAAATCAGTAAGTTATGATTATCAATAACTGATTTTCAAATTTTCAAAAACATCTCCCGAAACCTTTTTCTACGTATGTCCCCGAACAAATTAGTATAATACTTTTGATAAAATAATAATTGGAAATTAATCAATTTTCTGTAAACAAAAATTATCATCCAACCAAATCGAAGTGAGTATTTTATTCCACGTAAGTTCCCTGTAAGTTAACAAATATAAGCACGAGAATTTATATTTATTTACTTTCGTATGTAATCGATTACTCAGAAAAAATGAGAATAATGTCGTGATATTAAAATGTCCCGATAAAATTATCGTTTCCTGTAGTTTAAGACTTGCAGTTTGAAATGTTAATGTTTTAAATGGCAATATCCGACTTCGTTTAGTGTCATAGATAATAAAAATATTGATAGGAAATAAACGTCTTATAATCTGTCATTAAGTATTATGAAATTGAGACTATTTGTTTACAATGTGATAGGTGATACCAGTGCTGAATGTACCACGAAGAAACGGAAACATTATTTTTAATAAAATAAAATTTATATTGTTTAAATCATTTTATTTTTATATTAATTGAAAAACAAATAAATGAACAAGAGTTGGTAATAGTTTTATAAAAGCGGTATCCTTCTGATTTAAATAAAATAATATCTAAAGGCAAACAAACGGCTTCAATTTCTTATCAGTTCGGGACAGCAAATTATAATGGCCTCAATAATAATTGGATATGCCCCATCAATGTTTATATTATCTATGTTTCGTGTACACACGCGAGAACAATCGTTTCTGAAAGACATAGAAACCAACCGTCAATGAAACTTTTGTACCTGCAGCACGTTTATTAGGTGAAAAACGTGATAATTGGTGTGAAAAAAAAAAATCACGTCGTTCACTCGAAATCCAAAAAAATATCTTTTCTATATAACGGATTTTTGACCGGACTTCTCGTGAAAATAACATCTGGCGTGCAACTGATTCGTTTAATAATAAAAAAAATTATACGACTTAACGTAATTGAAATATTATTTAACTCATGTGAACAGACGGAAGAAGAAACCAGGACCCTACTTCAATTTCATTATACCGAATGGCCGTGTCATACTTGTCCATTCTCCAACGCGATATTGGAGTTCAGGCGGAGAATGAGGGCCGTGGTGGGCTCTAGACTGCAACATGATAATCCGATCGTAGTTCATTGCAAGTAAGTTCAGTCATAATAATAATAATAATAATAAGATATGGGATACTTATGATGTAAAAAACAGTCGAAAATTTCCTAAAAAATAATGTGAAAAAGCTTTAAAAACCGATTTTTTTTTTTTAAACTTAGTATCTAGGTAGAGAATTTCATTGCAAATATTTCGGTGCAATAATATTTCTTACAAATAAAGAATTAAACATTTTACAAGAGTTTGATTGCAAAAAAAAAAAATCATGGAAAATAGGTGTGGACAAATATTATGAAATATTTCTACTTTATAAACACTTAAGAAAGTTGATAATGTTTTATCGCCATCTAACATCTTACGTATTTTTCGACGCCAAATACGACGGTGTGAATTATGATCCACTCGCATCAGTAGTTTACTAATTATTCTATTTTGAAAATTCACTAATTTGGTTATTATATTAAATACCTACTATTTCAACTACAGCTGTTTTCAACGCTGTTCTTGTGGCCAGTACTGGTTAGGCGTCAGATTTGAATTGCGACGATACCGGGTTCAAATTTTACCCGGTAAACTAATAATTATTTTGCACTTTCTTCAACCGTGATTGACCCGAGGCAACACGATAAATAATATTAATACTAAAATTATAATATTGTTAATCAATGTTGATTTACGATAGTTAGTTAAAGCTTCTTTAATTTATTTTATTATGACAATTTATATTTTATTTTAATTTGAAATTATTTATGGAATATTCATAGGGCAATATTATATTAAAAATCAATTTTTGTTTGATTGTAGGTATGATGTAGGTATGTAACAAAATTATTTTTTGTTCAACATTTAAGATTAAGTTCAATGCGTGTATATCAGTATAATATGTAAGATCAACGTACAATCTCACAAAAATAAATTGATTTTGTTATTCTGGTCAAATTTCGACTGTTTAGTGATACTAATATTTATTGTCAAGTACATTATTACACAAAGTTGATCTCTTACACGGATAACGAATTGCACAATTCTATTATTAAATAATAAATGTTAAACATATTGAAAATTACTATTATTGTATATTAAATGAGGCTCTGCTCATAATCATTTTATTCAAAATTTAACAAACCCGTCAATAGTATCCCACCCGAGGTACGAAGATCACCCCAAGGTGCGAAGTATACACTTTTTTTCTATAAATACTTTTTCGTATGGATCTACTAATCCAAAAGTCTTGATCAGAAATTTTTGAAACCAGATTTGTTTCTAGTTGGTACTTTGAAGAGGTCATTTTTTAAATTTCTCAATTCTTCAATTTTTTTGGGGAAAAAAGTACCCAACATTTGACAAAAAAACTCGGAAACCATAATATTTTGAATTTTTATGAAAATTTAAACATAAATAGACAATATAAAAGAAACAAATTTATTACAAAAAAAAAAAAAGTATAGACAAGAAAGCCGAAAATTCTACTCATCATGGATATTCTCTGCTCTTTCTGTCAGATAATCTTGGTGAGTGTGTTGAAAACTTGTTGATGACTGTTATTGTTGTTTATATTATATTTCAAACATAAATCTTCATTTATATACAACTTTGATGTAAGATTAAGTCATAAAACATGATCCACGAGACAAGTACATAATATTATGTTCTTTGAAATCTATCTAATCAAATCTGAAATTAAAATATTACAAAAAAAATCTTTATATCAAAATTTATGGATTCTAGGCTTCTAGGTCGAAAAATCCAAAGACAAAAATTTCAACTACTAAAAAATCCGATTTAACATAATGTCGACTTTATAACATACGCTACTTTTTTCCCGTGAATAGCCCGATTACATTATTTTATTATTTTAGATCAATTACATATTAATTAAATAATTGTTATATATCATATTAATATAAATGTGCTCATGTATTCCATGTGTCTTTTTTTTTTTTTTGTTATACAGTGATGGAGGTGGTCGATCTGGCGTTTATCTATCGATTGACGCCAATTTGGAGCTGGCCGAGGAAGAAGACTGTTATGACGTGTTTGGTTACCTCAAAACACTCAGGCAGTCCAGAAAAGGAATGGTCGAGACACTGGTAAGTGCATACGGCTACCCAAGAGTATCTGACCCGAAGAGCGAAGAATACCCGTGGTGCGAAGTATGTTTGGCTTTCTTGTTTATACTTTACTTATCTTTGCTTTATTTCATTTAACTTTACTTTACTTTTTTTTATCTAATAAATAAAGAAAGGGGAAAACAAATTTTATGAAAAAGAAAAAGTGTTAGAAAAAATGTCCAAATTTGTTTTTTCACATTTTCAAAATGTTCTTGTTCAAAAATATTTCCTATATTATTATGTATGTTTAAATTTTCATTAAGTTTGGATCAAAAATGTATGGGTTCCGAATCTTATTTGTCAAACTTCAGGTATTTTTTCTCCCTATAAAAATATTAAGAAAGTGAGGAATTCGAAAAATAATCTCTCTAATGTATCATCTAGACTCTAGAGGCAAATCTGGTTTCAACAAGTTGCTGGTCGAGACTTTTGGACAAATATTTCCATACGAAAAAGTGTTCACAGAAAAAAAAAAATTAAGCATTATTGTGAAATCACCAGATCTTTCGTATTGAAAAATATAAAAATAGCTCCTAAAAGTACCAAAACCAAATATATGCAGTTTTCTACCTAAAAAGTTACTGATTGAAACTTCTGAACAAGTCTTTTCATATGAAAACTTGTACTTGTAAAAAATGCAAAAGAAACATCATTATAAAAATAATAGCTTCTTCGCTCCAATCAGAATCTAAAAACAATGTTAGTCACTTGGAAAACATTTGTATTCGATTCATTTTTAGTTTACTGTAATATTAATATTACCATTGCTATATTTGTACGCAATCCAGAACCAGTACAAATTCATATACGATACATTGGAGGAATTCGTGTTGTGTGGGTTCTCGTGGTTTCCCGTGAAGGAACTGTCACAAAAGCTGAAACAGAAATCCATGAAGGACCCGGAAACGAAACTGAACGAATACCAAAGAGAGTACCAGGTAAATTATTAATATTATTACTATTAATACATGCATTGCTACAAATATAATACTATAAATTACAGGGGTGAAAACTAGTCACTTTTGTCACTTCTAGTCACTAATTTGATAATGAGTCACTTTTGTCACCTTTTCTTTTAAACTTCATTAATAATTACCTATTACAAATATTTTGAAAAAATCCGGACATACTTCACACTATGGATATTCTTCGCTCTTCAGATCAGATACTCTTGAAGAGTGTGTATAGTTTTAAAGAAATGATAAATCTCTTCTTCAATAAGACGATTCTGACCGAAAGAAGTTAATAATATTATATAGAACAAAAATAGTCGTCATTTTCAACTCACTCACCAAGAGTATCTGACCCGAAGAGCGAAAAATATCCGTGATGCGAAGTATGCCCGGCTTTCTTGTCCATACTTTACTTTACTTTTTTTTTAACTAATAAATAAAGGAAAAAAATCAAATAAGAAAAAAAAATTAGAAAAATGTCCAAAAAATTTTTTTTCACATTTTTAAAATTTTCTTGTGCCAAAATGTTTCTCATATTATTGTCTATCTATGCTTAAATTTTCATAAAGTTCGGTTTTGGTTTTTTGTCAAATTTTGAGTAGTTTTTTCATAAAAAAAAATTGAAGAATTGGGAAATTCAAAAAATTACCACTTTAAAGTACAAACTAGAGGCAAATCCGGAGTTACTGATCGAAACTTTTGAACAAGTTATCTATACGAAAAAGTGTTTACAGAAAAAAATAAAAAAAATAAACATCATTGTAAAAGCACTAGCTTCTTCACTTTCTTCAGAAACTAAAAAAAAAAATCTCTTAGAATTTGTGTATTTTTTTAAATAATATATATATATATATATATATATATATATTTAATACAATATCATACTAAATGGTTTGTGAGATTTTAATACATAGTTATATTTTTTGTTTTTCTCCAATCGATTTTTTGTTTGGTAGTAATGATGTTTAATTATTATGTATATCAATATTATAGTATTATTTAAGATAAGTATCATGTTATAAACAGGAACTGCATTTATCATTAATATGTACCCATTATATAATTGCAAAAATAATGTCGTTAAAAAATAAATGTGAATGTTTTCAACGCAATGTCATAAAAAATTAAATACGATATTAGTTTCAAAATTAACGGTTCATTTGCTACCCTAAAACTTCGGATATTAGTCGTTTGTGTCAAAGTTTACATCCATAATAATATCGCGCGATTACTTTTATTTGGGTACATAATTTCCAAGCAACAAGTGTTCGACACTATAAAGTCGCAATTTCTGCCGTGACTTCTGTCAACGTATGTGGTATAAGTTAAATTATTGAGGTAAAATGTTTCAAATTTTCTTTCATTACGGAGGTCGATCGAAAACACAACTAAATCCAATTCTCGAGTCGTGTCAATACGTGAACTTTTAAATTAAGTCATCGACTATAATATTTATATGTAAGAGTCTGTCAGTTAAGAAACCGTTCATAAAATGTAATAACACTAGTCTATTAGTACGTCGGTGTCACGGTTGAAAAGGTAGGTAGTCAGTATTATTCATTCGACACCTTCGTGCGTCGCATTGTTGTGCTAGAAGCAATTTGTCGAACAAGTACCTACTCGTAACGTTCATTTTTCTCAATAAAGCCTTTCAACAATGACTTTTTCGCTAGATTTATTATTTATTTTATTTACTCTGTTTTTATTTATTTATTTATTTATTTATTTTTTTTGGGGGGGGGGGTAGGGTAATTAGTTCTACTATACTTTGATTGTACAAATTAATATATCTAATGTATATTATCTAATGTAAAGAACAATAATTATAGTCATAATTTTCAACACACTTACCAAAAGTATCTGACTCGAAGAGCCATCCGTGGTAGGAAGTATGTCCGGCTTTCTTGATTATACTTTAATTTACTTTATTTTACTTTACACTAATCTAACAAATAAAGAAAAGGGAAAAATTATTAATGAGAAAACAAAAATTTAGAAAAATGTCCAAAATTTTTTTTTCACATTTTCAAAATTTTCTTGCACCAAAATATTTCTCATAATATTGTCTACATACGTTTAAATTTTGATAAAGTTTGGATCAAAAAAATGATGGTTTTCGAGTCTTTTTATACAATTTTGGGATTTTTTTTCCCCTCCAAAAAATTGAAGAATTGAGAAATTTAAAAAATGGTCTCTCTAAGTACCAACTAAAGGCAAATCCGATTTCAAAAAGTTTCTGATCGAGACTTCTGGACAAGTATTTCTATACGAAAAAGTGTTCACAAAAAAAAATAAATAAAATAAAATAACAAAAAAAGTGTGTACTTCGCTCGTTGGGGTTCATCGCACTTTGGGTGGGATACTCTTGACGGGTGTATTGCATTTTAAAGAAACGATAAATCATTTCTTTTACAAAACGATCCTGAACGAAGCTTCAACTAATACACAATAATAGAGATCGTCTGGAGACACTGCAGGATTAAAGCGTTATCATCTTGCCACACGTTTCATGTTGTCAGGGTCATATTTAGGTTTATTGTTTAGGGGAGACTAAAATGAAATTTGACTATATAATTCGTAATTAATGATACTATTTATCTACACGAATAGCATTTAATTATTGAAATTTGGGGAGCTAAAACTACTCTTTGGGAGGCCTTAGCCCCCCTAGCCCTCCCTTAAATACGCCCTTGTATGTTGTGTTGAAATAGCAGGTATTTAGTATAATAACCGAAAATATTGAATTTTCAAAATAGAATAAAACAATTAGAAAACTATGCACGTAGATTTCAATTTACACCATCGTATTCAGCATCGAAAAATACATATGATGACGAAAAAATATTACCTATCAACCTGTCTTGTATTAATAAGAAATATGTAATAAAATATGTAATTTATACCCTTGGTTTAAAAAAAATTTCAAAAAAATCAGTCAGGCCAATTTTCTTTTATGTACGTTAGTATGTAATTTAAATTCGACTTTTTATTTTCGAGATTTTTTCAAGTCAATTAGACATAAATATCAGACATATATGTCAGTGAGATCATATTATTAAATTTTTAAGTCATAATATCAAAAAGCCGGACATACTTCGCACGATGGGTGTTCAATTTTTATTCAATTGATTTTTGTTTTCTAACATAACTTTAAAAATAATGGAACTAGAATTTTGAAACTTTTACTAACATCCTAAAATAGTCAAACGCGTACATTAAAAAAAGACTCAAAAACATTTGACCAACATTAAGCTAATTAAAGGACTTTGAAAATATTAGAAATTTCTCATTTTTTGTAAGTTTTCATAAAATTGTAAACACTTAATATTAAGGACTGAAAATGTAATATGATTTAAGTCACACGTTAGTCTAATAAACATGAAAAAATTTCGGACATAGTCTATTTTTTTATTTATAACCTTTTAAAAATAGCATTTTGATGAAATTTATTAATTTTATACAAAATTACACACTTGAACGCATATAAAAGAAAACTGATTAGGCCGATTATTGTAACACATGGCATGTAAGTAGATTATTACATTGTAAATATTTTGGTGCAATTCAATTTTTTACGGACGAATAATTAAATATTTTACAAAAGAAATTAATTAAAAAAATAATCGGAAAATGTACGGACAAATATTATCGAGCCTGACAAACTTCGCATCATGGGTATTTTTCGCTCCAATTTTACTTAAAAATTATAAAATGTATTAGTATTACAAAAACTTATTTTTTACCTAGACAGTTTTATATTCCACTCATGACTGAAAACAGGAAAAAAAATTTGATGGGTACAAGTGTTGGAAAAAAATTTAAAAAAAAAATCATATGCTAAAAATTTTCATTCGCTAAAATTTTTTTTATGTATTATTGTCTATCTATATTAAAATTTTCATAGAGTTCGGATAAAAAAAAATGTTTTAAAGACGTTTAGTTCTAGGTAGTTTTCCCTGAATATATGAAAAATTGTTGAGAATTTCGTAAAATTACCTTTTTGAAGTAAAATCTGATTAAAAAATTTACTGGTAAAAATATTAAACAAGTATTTTTATACAAAAATGTTTACAGAAATAGAAAAATTAAAAATATAATTATTGTTGTAAAAACACTAGCGAAAAATTTGTAAAGACATAATACAATAACTGAAATCATAATTTTAAAATGTTTAATTTGTTAGATTCATTCCCTGGATAAAATTCTATATATGTACCCAAACGTTATGTTCATTTGTAGCCAAACGTATTACGGCCTTTTCCAGGACCCCTAAATGAAATATAGGTTAATCGAAAAACCATTGGATACAAATGACAGAACTTGAGCGAAAATCAGGTACAAACGAGGTATAAATGATTAGCATAGGTTTCGAATCAATATTTGAAGGTAAGAGTACTAGCGTTTCTTCAGCAACCCCAAAATGAAATGAGGATAACTTGAAAACTGTTGAGGTACAAATGATGGGACTTGAGATATAATAAAGTACAAACGATTCGCATAGGTTTTGACTCAAAATTTAAAGATAGAGATGTTGATGGGGAATGGACCTGTAAAATACGTCAGATGTAACCGATATTCTGTTTATCCTTTTCCAATACAAATGAAGTAAAAATTCAATATCAGTCAGTCAAAAATGATTTGAAATAACTCGGTGGTATGACAAAATTGTTTGTCGTTAAGACAAAAAAATAATATCAATTGCATCACCTACAAATTTTATTCGCATAGACTTTACAATGGCAATTTAATTCTTTTACATACTTGTTTACTTTCTATAAAATTTATTTTTTATAATCATATAAGTACAACTGCTCTTAATAAACTATTAAATTATATTGATAAAAGATATAAATGATGTTTTAATAACTTTTTAGTTTCTCCATACGGTGTTTATTTTAAATTCTAAGTGGAGCGAAGAAGCTAGTATTTTTACAATGATGCTTATTTAAAATTAAAAATAATAATAATGCTCGTTTTGGCAAACTTTTGGAGTCCAGGGTTTCCTCTGGTCCCCTGTGGATTTTTCCAAATAGTTGGCTGATCTATGAACTTGTTTTAGTAAAGTATTGTTCTCCAATATTTTGGTCGTAGAATTTTTCATAAGATGTATTATTGAAACATGTTTTTATAACAAGAGAAGCTTCTAGCGTTTCTACCGTTTTTTCAGTTGTAAATGAAAAATATTTTACAACTATGTTTTCTTAAACATTAGAGTTGAACATTGAAAATTAGTATTTTATTAAGTAAAATTTTAAATCCAGGACAAATAACTGTCTCGAAACACTTTCTTGAGACACCGGCTTATGCCGGGACATAACGCAACTCTACATTAAGTCTATGTTTAAATAATTGAATGACTAACTCTAATTTCTATTGCACATGGGCATTAGTTGAACAAATTTAAGAAGTGAGAGACCAAAGGGGTTGTAACAGTCACTGCATATTATGTGTGTAATATTAATACTATATTGTCCATTGTGTTTTTTCAGCAAATCTGCAAAATGACTCCGCGGTTTACGATCGGCGACTGTGCTGGCGGGCACCGAGGAGACAATAGAGAAAAGAATAGAGACGTGTTGATTGTTCCGCGTCAGTATGACAGAATAATATAAAATAATTATTATAGTAAATAATTAACTATACTACCAAGAAAGCCCTGATTGTTAACGGCCTTCACCACATATTCACAACGACAACCAACGCTTTCCCATCATTAAAACCAAGGCTGGGCATAAACGAGTAGAAAAGTTAAAAATTAAGTTTACTTAAACTTTTTAACTGAACTTAATGCATTCAATATTGTATTAACTTAATTTATCAACATATCAACTTAATAAATAACAAGTTATTTTTCATAAAAGCCCATTAAGGCCGGGTAGACTTTGCACCAGGGATAATATCTTAAATATCTATTGTATACTTCGCTTTCCGTGTAGGATATTCTTGGTGGATGTATTGCATTTTAAAGAAACGATAAACCAGTTCTTCAGCTTCATTCTGAGCAGAGGTTCAGTGATTATACATTAACCACGTAACAATAATCACTACGTTACCATTGTTACCATGGTTTTCATGGTAACAGGATACTAAAATGGGTAGAGATCAGGATATTAGGTCGGGAGGGGGGATTGTTAAGGAGTTAGGGTCTTGGGTTGGGGTTAGGGTCAAGATCGGGGTAAAGATCAAGGGAGGGATCAAGTTCAAGGTCGGGGTCAGGGTACCAACAATGACGAAAGTGTAAACCCTTTGAAATATAGCGAATTTCGAAAAATGCTATAAGTATAAAGTACCATCTAGAGCCGGAGTTCAAATCAAAAATTGGCTGATCGAGGCTTTTGGATTAGTATTTCTATGAGCATAAGTATTTAGAGAACAGAAAAAAAAAATAAAAAAAATAAACATCATTGTAAATTCATAAGTTTCTTCACTCCGCTCAGAATCTAGAATAAAAACTAGATATACGATTTTGATTGGGATGCACTCTGATTCATTGATATGTTTTTTGTATACATGTTATGACATTGCCAACCTTGAGACATATGACGTATGACATGATGACGAAAAATCAATATTATTAACTAAAATCATGGAAATTTAAAAAATAATAATAATTAACCTTATTAGTTATTAACTTATTTGTTTTTTTTTTTTTTTTTTTAATTTAATTTTCAGCTTAAATATGTTAACTCAAAATTAATTTAACTTATTAACTTGTTAGCTTTTTTAAAATAACTAAAGTGAATTAAAAATATGCATTAGGTTGCCCAGCCTTGATTAAAACGCATTTTACCTACGTACGAATAAGTAATTATTTTTAAATCGCATTTTCCAACATTATTATCCCCAGTTAAATAATTATTGTCATTTTAGATAATTTTCAACTACTATACAATAGAATAAATGTACATTAGATAGCCCATAGCAATAGACGAAATGGAAACCAGTAATATTAGTATCATATTACAAACTGAAAATTCATGATAAAAATAATATAATATGTAGGGAATGAATGAAAATGTATGCAGAGATTATTATAAATCGACTGTCGTGTGAAACACGAGAACTTCCCAGCAGTAGATTTTTGGCATCCTTATCACGAATGCACGTCGTTATTGTGTTCCATAATTCATCAGTGATGGCACCGATAAGTGATTAGTTATTCTTTTTTATATCCAGATATATCTGATGGCATCTAAGATGACTTTATCACTAACTATGTCTAAAAGTCGGTTGATGAGGTGTGATGGAATTCTCATAATTTTTTTTTTTTTGGAGCTAATAACATTTAATTTTTTCTCGGTGGTTTGATAACAACAGAAAAATTTAAATGATTATTCTTGAATCAGTCTTATGATTGCATCTTACATCCAGTGTAGGCATGGTCAGGGCAGTAGGGCAGTGAACACTGCTAAAGCCTTAGCTTTTATTTTATATTCTGAGCGGAACGAAGAAGCTTATGATCTTACAATGATGTTTATTTTTTTTTTCTCTTTCTGGAAACACTTTTTCGTATAGAAATACTTGTCCGAAAGTTTCAATCAGTGACTCTATAAATCTGATATCACACCCAGATAGTACTTTAAAGAGGTCATATTTAAAATTGCTCAATACTATTTCAAAAACGCGGAAAACAGTTTATTACTGAAATTTTCATTACATTAAAAAATGTTTTTAACATCACCAACTATTAAAAAAAGTCACGAGAACACTTGCTAAAAACTTTAAAAACATTTGATCATTTTAAGGTCAAGTATAACATTTTCAAAATTTTGAAAATTTCTCGTTTTTCGTTAGTTTTTATGTAATAAAATTTTTAATTCTTGATATTAAGACTTGAAACTTTAATACGATCTCATTCACATATATATCTAATTGACCTGAAAAAATCTCAAAAACCGTAAATCAACTTTTTTTCTATAACCGTTTAAAGTTAGAATTTTAACGAAAGTCGTTAGTTTTACTTAAAATTACATACGATAACGTACATAAAAGAAAATTGTTTCAACCAATCTTTTTGAAACTTGATACATAGGTGGAGAACGATAGTGTGAACTAAAATCCACGCGGATCAATAGTTTTTTAAATATTCCATTTTGAAAATTCAATATTTTCGGTTATTATGTGTTTATACCTAATATTTTAACGGTTTTCATTCCTGTATTTGTAGTTAAGTGGCTAAGCCGTATTCCTCGGGTACGACGGTACCGTGTTCAAAATCTGTAAAAATTATTTTTTGCGCTTTTTTTACTCAAGACTGACCAGAGGCAATACGATAAACATTAGTACAATTTATATTATAACGAATTGTTGTAAAAAACATTGATTTACGATAATTAGAGCTGCTTTAATTGGTTTTGTTACTCTTTTTACTTCTTACTTCTGGTTTACACTTCTAAAAATTTTTTTTTACATTTTCAAAATTTTCATGCGCCAAAAGGTTTCTCATATTATTGTCTATCTATGTTTAAATTTTCATAAAGTTCAGATCAAAAAATGATGGTTTCCGATTCTTTATTGTCAAATTTTGGGTAGTTTTTTCAAAAAAAAAATGAAGAATTGAGAAATTCAAAGAATAACTTGTCTAAAATACCAACTAGCGGCAAATCCGGTTTTAAAAAGTTACTGGTCGAAAATTCTTACCAAGTAGATCTATACGAAAAAGTGTATATAGAAAAAATAAAATAAACATCATTGTAAAAACGCTAGCTTCTTCCACTTTGTTAAGAATCTAAAAGACAGTTAATGATCTTACCTTTAAAATTGATAATGAGTCATTTTACTCTAATATTAAATCTGGTGATATAAAATTGATTCTACTGAACGTAAATTTACTATATTGGAAGTTGGTAAGATGGAGATAACATGTGTGTGTGTGAAGCATCCTATTCAGTCATTTTATCAATTTTAAGAGCATTTTTAGAGTTATTTTCGTCGTGCTTTGACATTTTCCATTTTTCTTTTAAATTTTCGACAGATTTTAATTTGATAAGACATCCACATTCGGACCCTCACGATATAGGCATTAGTAGGCGTGTTATCATCGTCGCTTTCGAAATATGTGTTTTTATTTTATTTTATTTTATTTTTTCAAATTTAGCCGATAACTTCAGACCGTATTTGACATCGTTCCAAGGAAACACGTTTACCGACTACATAAATGCAGTTTTCGTTGACGTAAGTATAACAGTGTATCCTTAAGCGGTAACCTAACCTAACCTATTACAATAAACATATACCATTCATAAAGCTGTTAATAGGCAAAGCTTCTATTTGCGCGGGACACCATTCACCCGAAAACGATAACTTCTCTACAGCGGACATTTTAAAAGGTCCCGTCATTAGAATAGTAAATACCAATTAATATCCCTTGTATAATACTTGAATAATTATTATTCACTCTGCGAACAGCAATGTGCTATTGATTATCAAAAAACAGACAAGTTAGCACTTATGCTATTTTCATTTTATGCTCATAACTTTTTACTCTAACACTATTATATATATATATATAACATTATTTTATAGTCATATAATATGTTATAAGCAGGGCTCGGGACTTATAGCACTTAAAATCATTAAAATTAGCGCTTAAAAACATCATTATAAGCACTCAAATAAGCATTTAAAAAACTTAAATTTAAGGAAAAATATTTATTAAAAAAAAAAAAACAAATCTTTATATTATAAAAAAAAAATAAACTTCATTTTTAAGACAGAGGATTTTATGGATTTTCTGAAAAATAAAATGTAAACGATATTTACAAATAGTTGAAAAAAAAAATTAATTAAATCTTACAGTCATTATTGCATTGAATGGTCAAATATTAAATGACAAATGCGAACGATAATCGACTACTAAATTTTGAAATCAAAACATTTGTATTTATCACGCCTGTAAAACCACAACGGTTAAATAATATTATTTACCGTGAAATTAGTGACAGACTGATAAACATGAATTCAATAATTATATTAATTTGTTTCCCCGAAATCCTGTTCTATTTTGAGCATTGGAATATTTTTGTTAACCCTGAAACGATGCCGCAAACGGCGACCGACTACGCGACAACGTAGATAAGTTAAGAATTATTTTCAATTTTAATTCTATCAAAAACAGCTTTGTAGGAGAAAATCATAAAAAAGTAGAAAAACTGGTCAAAAAAGCAATAATTATCAGAAAAACTTGAAATAAGCATTTTTTTGAAAAATCGCTGAAAAAAGCAA
>JAIPRM010006320.1:0-18904 GCA_025469315.1 Stegophylla sp. TES_Ste_2020 | reverse complement strand
TATTTTTACCCCCTTTTTTTTTTTTTTTTTTTTTTTTTTTTTGTTAATCCAATTTCCATATTTAATGTGTCTTTGAAAAAAATTAAAGAATCGATTGATTTTCAAAGATTTTACAACACGAGAACGATAAAAAGAGCGAATAACAAAAATCTGATATCAGAGTGACCAATCAAAATTAATTTCAACTTTACGTACAGCCTCGTATCGTATCGTTTAGGCCAGCGGTCGGCAACTGGTGGAAAGCAGAAATCTAGACTGACAACATATTATACTATAAATTAAAAAAAGAAAATGTATATTTTTCTCAAACTATAAGATACTGGCAATTAACCCTTCTAGAATGTTTTATTTTACAAACATTTGTGAAATTAGAATACATTTTTTTTTTTTTTTTTTTTGAGGAAGAGGTTAGGTTAGGTTAGCTAAAATATTTATTTTTTGATTTACTTTTCCTTATTGGTATTAATCATGTGCAATTTATAACAAATTTGGGAGAATTTAAGTGTGATTTTGAGGGGATATACCTTCAAAATTAGGCTTTTCTCTTCCTATTTCCGCCTATTCATCGAACAAAATTAATAGATTCTTAACTTAAACGCGCATTACGTATCAATTATTTTTTACGGCAAAAAGCTGGGTAAGGAAAATAAATATAATTTATAAAATCAATAGCTCAGTAATCGTATTATATATATATATATATATTTATTATTGTATATTTTTAATAGTAATAACAGGAAAATGTGTTAGTCGTTATTTTACTATTATAAAAATATAATGATCATTTTTTTCTGGACCTATCATTTATTTATTATTTTATTCTTCCGGACTCCAACAGCAATATTACTCGCCGACCCCTGATTTAGGCGTTCATTTCATCAATTCGTATTGATGAGTACAATAGCAAAAGTCTATTTTTATCATTTCGTAAATGCACAACTTTATAGGGTATACACGTCCAATACGCAGTGATTGTCGGCTCGCTTAGTATTATATCTAAACGTGACGTGATCTCGAACCTACGAGTTCTACGTGACTACGTGCGTTCCGCGAAATTCTTATTTTGATATGTCACTCGATTCATGAGACTTTTTGACACGTCAGCGTACAAAATCCCCTCTAAAAAAAGTGCGTCGCGTCAAAATATAGGGACGGGAAATCTCTTGTGAAACCACGTCCTCAATTTGAATTATATTCGTCGTTAAGTACGTAGGTACTGTGATGAAATTTGAGAGATTTATTTCACTCTAAATTCTAAAGTCTAGAAAGTTGACCGTTTGCAGTTGATCCGATTAACAGTTGTGTGTATTTTACAAGTATTATTCTATCGTATATCTCATATATCAAATTCTATACCATATGTCTTAAGATTTTTTTTTTTTAATATCACATACCGATTTTCAAAAAAAAAAAGGTAAAAACATTAGATTCTCCGGGCTGTCACGTAAATGATCGTTATTATGTATCAGCTGTTAATCATCTACAGATTTATTTCATTTTAAGTTTTCATTATACTTTTAACGATTTTTAATAGATTTCTTTGAAATTTTCATATCGTTCCTGATACATAATATACAAATAAACGAGGTAAAAAACAATTTCATTAAATTTTTGAAAAAAATCAAAATATTTAGATGCAATTAGTTATCAGTTCAGACAATAGTTAGAAATAAGGGTATTTAAACAAGGTGAGATATTTACGTAGCGTCAGTTAAGGATTTAAAACCGTTTGACACGATTTACAGGGATAAGCTGTGCATTGAGAAAGAATAAATAACATATACTCGGGTGAAAAGCAGGGCTTAATAATGTTTTTATAACGTTATAACAGTTAAAAAATGATTGAAATAGGTAACGGAAAACATAACGATAAACAGTAAACGCTAATTTTTAAAATATAAAAAAACAAAAGAGGACGATAAATGAAAACTTAGGTGAATCATGAAACAAAATAAAATTATAAACAAAACAATTAAATAAACTTAAAACATAACATATCAGAAAACGAAAAAAGTCGTGAACAAAAAGCCATAGTACAATATTATTATTAATTTTCTTTTTTTACGCATATTATCGTATCTATAGGATTAATGTAATAAAAAATTAATAATGCTTAAAATTACAATCACGTTAAACGCAAAAAGTAAACGATGTTTAAATTTTCAATTACGTTTAACGTAAAAAGTTAATAACTTTTGGCATCCCAATATTGTTTATCGCAAAAATTGAATAACATTTTAATTTCTAGTAACGATAAACAGTGTAAAATGAATAACGTTTAAACTGCAATAATGTTAAAACTAATTTTTTTTTTTTTTTATAATTATTCGACCCATGGTAAAAATTATTCTGAACAGTTGTACTTGTTCGTGTTTATAGTAATACTCTTATTAAATTCCGGTGGCAGAAAATAATATTTCTTCCGGAAACGTCTCGTCCAATAAAATAATAATAATAATAATAATAATAAAACAATCGGAACTCGCCTTTGACGACGTGTACCGACATCAACACGTGTACCGGCTCGAGTATGTACGTGCATCGTAGTGCGAGATGGGGGGGGACTCCTTCCAATCGCAATGTTATCCTCGGCGCGTGTCGGCTACGAAGCCCGATGGTGTAATAAAATTCTCACGCCATACGGCCGGTCGAAAATAAAATAATAACACCGGAACGTTCGACGAATCCGTCAATAAAGAGCATCGAAAAGTGAAAAAAATATATGTATATATTATGTAAAAATGATTTAAAAAGTCCAAACCATTTTATTTTACGCTGGGGAATAGAAGAAACGGCTACGAAATCAAATAAACGGGCCCGTACACGCGAGATAGTAATATTAATTTACAAGTATATTATGTATTATTCGGATGGTTCTTAATTAGATATTTTTGACAGCCACATAATTGTTTCTAAACTGTATAAAAATAAATTCAGATCCAGTTTTGCTTTTCTAATGTATCGTTAATGGTCTCCTGTAATGAGGCGAAGTTATACGTTAAAAATACACATAATTTTTCTCTTATTCTATATCCTATCTAAATATTATTATCGGATACAAATAATTGATGAAAATAATTAATTTTACTTGGAACCATTCATAAGTAAATTACAATGAATGATGAGAGATCAGTGCTTCGTCAACGGATAATACAATTAAAACTATTGTATGACGAAGCGCTAGACTTCCATCATTTAATAAACTTAAATTTGTTTTTCTTTGTAAGTCACTTAAACCCTAATTGATTTCAGGTAAAATCAATATTTTGTATCAACTTTTTATGAATCCATAACAAAAAACAAAATACAAAATACTAGAAAAATTAGATGTATTTTAAACGCAAAACTCCACCTCATCATGAAAGTCATTGGTATTGTACTAGAAAGTGGAAATAAAATCAAATGTTTTTTTTTCTTTGATAAAAAAAGTGAGACAACAAGATATAACAATACAAAATTTTACAATCACCTAAATAACACCACAATGTATATTACAATGTATATTACGGCAAATATAGACTTGCTACCTAACATAATACGTGATGAACATTAAAATATATATGAAAAATTAAAATAATAAGAATTGTTTTTAAATCTATTTAAATTTAAAATTTATTTAACCAGAGCTGAATTTATCAACTGTTCAAAAACCGTTATTGAGTTTTAGGTTTTGAACAGAGCGAAGAAGTTTATGAATTTACAATGATGTTTATTATTATTTTTTCCTCTTCTGTAAACACATTTGCATATGAAAATAATAATTCAAAAGCTTCGATTAGCCGCTTTTTGAATCGAAATTCGGCTCTAGATGATACTTTATACTTAGCATTTGTTGAAATATGCATTATTTCAAAGGGATAACAATTATCACTTTGATTTTTGGCCATTGTTAGGTCCATTAACGCCATAGTAACCATGGTAACCATGGTTATATGTTAACGCAGTAACCATGGTAATGTAGTAGTTATTGTTACATGGTTATTGTATTATAACTGAACTTCTGCTCAGAATTATTTTGTTGAAGAAACGATTTATCGTTTCTATAAACGTAACACACCCACCAAGAATATCCCACTCGGATAGCGAAGTATATCTATCGTGCGAAGTATGTGTGGTCTTTTTATTTTTGAATCAAATTCGGAATCGTGATCTATATTATGAAATCATAAATGTCCTTGCAATAAATTATCTGTATGCGATTTTCTCACTTTCCGACAGCATGGCTCTGTCTGCGATGGACAAACTTTAAATGATGCGCACATGGTATGCGCGTGGCGTTACTGCGTGAGTATTCGTTTTCACCGTGACAAAAATAACGTTTCTAAACCATAATATTATATACGACGTATTACACTGTTGGTACATTATATATTATTATTATTATTTTTATTATCATATAACGTGTTTCCTTTAAAATACGGACGAGAAGAGGTAATGAATTGAAGAGGTAGTAGGGTGAGGGGGTTAACGTGTGATTGAAAAACTTTGAAAACGTCGTTTGCGTTTACCGACATCCGTCATTCGCTGTCGGTTTCTAAAATGCTCGAGATATTCTCCGTTTTTAATCGCCATTGCCGAGCGGTCTGACAATGACACATTTTAGATTAAATTCCGCCTAGTAGAAGACTCGTAATAGTGTGAGCACTACACGTAAGGGGAGGGGGGTGCGATGCACGTTTTCTGTTTTTCACCTCATTCGTAAACTATACACGACGCGTATTACACTCTACGCGTTCTATATAGTAGAACGCGCTAACTTTTTAAACAAATTAATAATTTTAGATTCTGAACGAAGTGAAAAAGCTAGTGTTTTTACAATGAAGTTCATTTTTTTTTCTTTTTTTTTTCTTCTGTTTACAACTTTCATATGGAAATACTTGTCCAAAAGTTTCAATCAATAACTTTTTGAAATCGTATTTGCCTCTAGATTGTACTTTATAGAAGTAATTTTTTGAATTTCTCGATTCTTCAATTTTTTTTTTTTCTTTGAAAAAAATACCCAAAATTTGACAAAAACGACTCGGAAACCATTATTTTTTAATCCGAACTATACGAAAATTTAAACATAAATAGAAAATAATATGAGAAAGATTTTGGCGCAAGAAAATTTTGGAAATGTGAATAAAACATTTTAGACATTTTTCTAACATTTATTTTTATATATTAACTTTCTTCGTTCAGAATCGTTTTATTGAAGAAATGATTTATCGTTTCTTTAAAATTCAATACAACCGTCAAGAGAATCCCACCCGACGTGCGAAGAACACCCCGACGAGCGAAGTACACCCATCGTGCGAAGTATGTCCGGCTTTTTAATTCCATGCGATTCACTCGTTTCGTCTGTTCTACAGCCCGTGCCCCGCCGACTTGTATACAAGTGCGTAACTATGATTTGTTTAAGCGATTTGTTGTGATCTTGATGAATTTCGCGCACTCTGGCGATCGGACAATCGAGAAAATTAGTTTTCCAACATTGATTCTCTAAAACAGAGTTAGGTAATTAAAGTAACGTGAGTACAAAGTTTGTGTGATTTAATATTGTTTCTGTGCAGAAAAAGAGATAAATAAAAAGACAAAAGGAAAGAGAGAGATTTGCTCACTTTCAGACGGACTTATTAAAAAGCGCGGAAAGACGTCAAAAATATTTTACTATTTTATACGTGGGCTTACCAAACCCATTTGATCAGTTATAAATAACAAGGAAATAATACTGTTGTTTGAAAGCGTATATTTAATTTCATAACAAAGCAGTGATCGATACATCGCAATAGATAGTTATGATACTAGTTATTAACATGTAATGATTATTTAGTTAATTTAACTTAAAGGTTTCCATAAAAACGTGCAAAATGAAATGTAAAATATCATTTCACTAGAGTTAATAAATTAAGAAAAAAAAAAATAGTAAAAATATGTCTTTAGACATTCTAGAGGACCGGGAAAAAGGGTTATTTTTGGAATTTTGGTGAGGTGAGAAAAATGTCTTATTTCCCTATTACGAATGTGGTACCGTGTCGCAGTGAATTCGTTCAATTAACGCGGCAGTACGCATACCTACCGCGACTGCTTCGAAGACAATGTCTCGTGTTTTATAAAACAATGCGAAATTAATCGAGTTCGTTTTAATTAGACTTCTTGGAGGTATTTCACCGGTTCTCGACTGCATAATGTGCAAACGTACCTTATGACTCAACGAATTTCTGATAGTCTGCGTCGGTAGCCGTTCCTGGTACGTTTGACGCGTTTATTCTTCTCTCGCCGAACGGATATCATATTAAAAATAAAAATATCATTGTCTAAAAGCGTTCACACCTGAGACGCACAAACACTTAAAGTTAAAAAAAAAAATACTATTATTATTTTTATTTTTTGCATAATATTTGGTTTCATACAGTATTTATCGATGGTATTTATTTTTATATTATATAAATTGTAGATTTAAAATTTAAATAAATGTTTACTTTAATAGAATTTACAATAAAAATTTCAAGTATTCTGAACGAAATAGGGAAATTTTCCGAGAATAAATTTAGAATGCGATTTAAAAAGTATGATAGACTGTGTCGAATATTGTGTAAAATTTAAAAAAAGGCATTTTTGACTTAGATTTTCAAAACATACCTTGATAAATTTTTTCGTCTACGTCCAAGAACAAAACGACTATAAATTTAATCTTTTTTTTTGTTATTGTTTTTTCCAAATTTATTTACATATTCGTACTACATTGTACACAATATGCAATACGATTTCACCATTTTCCTTGATTCTTACAGCAATACTTTAAAACACTCGAGTTTCACATTATTTATGACTAATAGATAATTATTTAATAATTATAAAAAATTTTAATTAATTGTACAGTATATTATTCATTATCAATTAAAATAATGCAATAACGAACAATGGGCCCCAAAAAGCAATCGCCCCCACAAAAAAAATATCACGGCCTATTTATATTTACATTTAGCTCACAATACCTAAATATTATTCTATAATTTTGTTCAGCAAGTAAGATATTCTATCTGTTCGTAATTTAAAATACCGAATATCAAATTAACTGACAGAAAAATAGTTATTAACTTTATTTATTATCTCTTATTCCAGAAAAATACATTTTATTTTGATACTCATTATTATCAATTACAGTGTAACGTAGATTGTCATATTTACGATAATTAGCTATTATTTATAGGTCATGTACACAGGTATAAAAATTTTAAAAAAAGTGGTATTTGTTTAATAAATATTTGTAAGAAAAAAAAATGTAATTATACTTATGTACACATTTCCTCGGCATAGGTGCTACAAAATTGGGGGAAGAGATTTAGCAACAAAATATTAACACCCATATTTTTGCACCTATGCCCTAACGAGAGCAATATCGAGGTTTTTGTGAGCGGTTGATTCGTAGAAGTACGATTCCGTGGACGCCCGTAGAAAATTATTTCAGTAGGTGCAAAAATTATTTATTCAAATAATATTGATTCAAAAATAAATTTTATCAATTTTCTTTGCTTCAATATGATGTATAGTAGACAGGTGTTACTAGAGAGCCTATCTAGGCTTTTTAGGTGTTACTATTCCAGTAGAGAGTTATTCCTTCATTATCTACGACGGAAACCAAATAAATCTATAAACAAACAATTAAAATTCATAATTTTTCATTTCAATCAACCACAGAATGCCAGTTTAGTATGATTGTTTAGTGGTTCTCAGAATTCGGTGAATATTTCTACGTCTTCCGTAATTAATAATTTTTGGAAACATCACATGTGGTGCATTTACACCACCTGGACGCTCCCTCCGGGCGTCTCTGATTCCGTGATTTGCCCAAATGAGCGTATAACTAACAACGATTGTGTTTATGTGATTCAACTCGATAGAATATTCTTCGAGGAAATTCGTGTTTGAATATTATAATCGCCTTAATATTATCTATAAACCGCAAATCAAGACGAATCGGAAACGTATACGGAGTAGATATAGTTAAACCGGATTCAAAATTTTACGTAAGTGAACGAAGACGTTTTTTTAAAAATAAATTTACTGGTGGTTTGTTGCATCAGCCGTGTTTATCAATCAATATACCATTAAAAAATGACGCCATGACACTGACGGAATTATGAACGGATTCGTAAGATTATGCCTCGTACATTTGATTTGGTATTATAAAACTGACTTTTATTTTTTCGATTATTTGTTTACACGCTTGTGTTTTAACGGATTATTTGCGTTTACATTGAATTTATAATCGTTATATACTAATTGATTTATGAAAAATTATTTTAGTTCGAAATACTATAAAGAAAAAAAAAAGCATTTTAATAAAATAAATCGTATTAACGTTAAGGTGTTCCCAACCAGTGGCCCGCAGGCCGAATCCGGCCCGTGTTAATATCATAAAGTTAGAAATTAGCATTAATAATAATAAAAATAATTATTTAAACCATTTTTACTTTAACTAACTTTTAAAAATTACAAAATATTATAAATTAATTTTTAATTTCAAAATAAAATATAAAATATGGTATTTTAGATTTCTAAATTTATGAAGATTTAACAGCAATAAATTAGTGTGAAATAAGAGTTTGTTTTTTTTTAAATAGATTTTTCAATTTTCAGTATAAAATATGTAACCTCAATTATCAACAAGGATAGTAGAAAGTTAATCAGTGTTCATCAGTTCAACAAGACCTTTCTGAATATTTCTGAAATACACATAATGATCTTACCTTTAAACTTGTTAACAGGTTAATTAACTCTAATATTAAATCTGGTGATATAAAATTGATTCCATTGAAGGCGAATTCAAATATCATACTTGGGTAAGACGGAAGTCGGAGACAACACATACGTGTGTAACGTCCTCTTAAAGTATGATATTAAAATTTAAGACAACAGTTTGCATCAGTCTGCAGTATTTTAGTAACTTAATCGAGTTTGATACCCTTAAAAATTGTTAATATTTTATTTATTCTACTAAAAGTCAATAAAGTAGGTGTATTAGGTATCTATATATTGTGGCCGTATAAATATAAATGTCTAATGTGGCCCGGAATTTGAAAAAAAGGTTTGGTACGCTTGTTTTATGAGATACAACTTTTGGATGTACGAAAATTGGGCAAAGAAATTTAGCAGAGAACAATAATAAAGAACAGATAATTTAGGGTGAAAAAATTGAGTTAAAAAACAAGGTTATGTACGACTGACGACTTATGAGTTATGAGCATAATATTAATAAGCACGGTGGACGTAGTTTTACAAATAATAAATTAACAATAATTTATGTGATTATGTGATATTTTGATAGGGACACTCATGGTATGACTGTCGAAGTGTCAAAAAAACAATAAATCATTTTTTCAACAAAATGATGCTGATCGGTAAATTTTGTGAAAGGCTTTAGAACGAGAGATATTTTTACCAATGATGGTAAAACACTATTTTAGCAAATGTATTTTTCTAGAGAAAACTTTTATGTAAGTTATAATTTTTTTTTCCTTAATTTATTTCTTAAAATCTTGTTATTAACATAAACACATGGGTACCGATAGAAAAATATTTGTTAATTGACATATGATACGATTTTTATCCCACTGTGTTTAATAAATATTTGTCAAAAACCATTGAAATTAGCAGAATTATTTTATAATAGTATTAATGTATATGAATTGATTTAGTATGTACTTAAATGAGAATTAATTAAATATTGATTTTAACTTTTTTAAATTAATAATATTTAAAATATAATTAAGTACATTTTATTTTACGTGGAATTAAACATATTAAATTATACTATAATGTTATTTAAATTGAAAATGTAACGTCTTATATCTGATTTTAATTTCCACCTCCTGTAATTTTTTATGGATTTCCTTGCATACCACCCAAATTGAATAATTATTTTGCCGAAATATTAATTCGACGAAAAATGTGTTCGTCAAAAACGACTTTTGCGAAAAAACTTTTCGCCAAAAAGAGTACTATTATTTGCGCCAAAATTCCTTTCGCCGAAATATCTTAGAACCGAGACTCCATTTAACAGGATGATTAACATCGAGTTAATTATGAATAATATGTTTAGCAAAATAATCAATGTACCGAAAAACAATTCGACGAATCAGCTCCAATTTTACGTTCAGCCCTTAAAACAATAAAATAAAAATATCATGTTAAAATAACAAAAAAGAATTCTGTTATATTTTGTAAACAGGCATTTGAGATTTGGTTATAAATTAAAACGTTTCTATAAATTATTCATTGGGCCATGATTTAAGAAAATTTTACTACAGATATAAAACACGTACTTTAATTTTATTAAAAAATAAAATGTCAGAAAAAATAACAGATCTAGTAATCATATACCCAAGGAAATGATCTATAACGAATATACTTCTAAAAATGAACAAGAAACTGCCAATCTTTTCTCTGATTACTTTTCCTCTGTATACTCTACTGAAGATATAGTTTTAAATGTTGATAATCTTGATATTTCTGCTTTTTACTTACCTAATAATGCTAACTTTAGTGTTGAGAACGTATTTCACAGTTTATCAACGTTGAAGGGCGTTTGGTCTACTGGTCCAGATAGCATCTCAGGACATTTTTTATTTGAATTGAGATCAATTATTGCTTACCCGCTATCTTCTCTTTAGAAGATCCCTCGATGAAGGTATTTTTCCTTCTATGTTAAAATTCAGTTCAATTACACCTATTCCTAAATCGGGTAGTCCATCAATTGTATCTAACTATCGACCAATTTCTGTTCAATCACATATTTCCAAAATTTTTGAATCATTAGTTTTAAACGCCATTCAACCAACTGTAAATTCTATTCTCGCTGAGGAACAGCATGGTTTTCGGCCAAAGCAGTCTACTACCACATGCAATCTTGTATTTACTAATTATGTTTACGAGTCTTTCCAATGTCGAGCACAAATTGATGTAGTCTACATTGATTTTCAAAAAGCATTTGACTCAATCAATCATATGTTACTCATACATATTCTTAAAGAATCTGGTTTTAGCGAACCATTCTTGTCATGGTTTAGATCTTTTATTAGAGACAGATACCAATGGGTAAAAGTCTTTGATGTTAAATCTAATTTGTTTCTTGCTACTTCAGGTGTACCTCAAGGGAGTCATCTATCACCAATATTGTTTTCTTTTTTTACTAACAGTCTCCACCGTGTAATGAAGTTATTTTCATCAATAATATTTATGTTAGGAGAAAATTTTCCAAGAAATATTTTTGGTCGGAGATATATTCAACAGGAGTTATTTTGATGAAGACATATTTTCATCAGTATTTAGACTTGTCCGTCAGAGAAAGTTTCAGTGAATTATTGTTTTTATTTTATCAGTTATTAAGTTTAATTAACAAAACAATAATGCAGTTTATAATTAAATATAACGGAAAGATCATGATTACACAGATAAACCGGAAAAAATATTCATATACGAATACTATCCTTACAACCCCTAATCTGTACATCGTGCACATATTACATAAACAACAGTTGGTTTATTTTTCACACAATTATTGTCGGGAGGAGAGGAGATGTTCTAACACCCAAAGAACTTACGGGGGTGTTACGCCGATGCTTTATCGGATCGTCTGAGATCCGACGACTACCGTTATTTATTATTTATATGAATTCGTCTCGGCGCACGCGCGCGCTCACGTTCATTTAATAGAGAGATATTAAGCCGCGCGAATTGATTTATCGCATACGTGGGGTACATATTTTATACAAAACTCGATCCGTGCATCCGTTATGTTCTAGATTGAATAGTTCACTGCTTAATAAACGGTCTATTAGATGAGTAAAAGGTTGTACCGTATCGCGCGCACTGTAAAATGGTGGAAAACGAATGAACGAAATTATTTATACGCCAATGACACCGAGAGCGCACACACGCATCACAATACTTAAAAAGTGTGTACTTCGCTCGTCGGGGTGTTCTTCGCACGTCAGGTGGGATTCTCTTAACGGGTGTAGTGAATTTTAAAGGAACGATAAATCATTTCTTCGATAAAACGATTCTGAACAAAGAAAGTTAATAATATAAAAAATAAATGAGAAAAAAAAAATGCTAGAAAAATGTCCAAAATTTTTTTTTCACATTTCCACAATTTTCTAGCGTCAAAATCTTTCTTATACTATATTTTCTATCTATGTTTAAATTTTCATATAGTTCGGATCAAAAAATTATGGTTTCTGAGTCGTTTTTGTCAAATTTTAGGTAGTTTTTTCCAAAGAAAAAAAATTGAAGAATTGACAAATTGACAAATTCAAAAAATAACCTCTCTAAAGTACTATCTAGAGGCAAATTCGGTTTCAAAAAATTGCTGATCGAAACTTTTGGACAAGTATTTCTATCGAAAAGTTGTACACAGAAAAAAAAAAATAAATATCATTGTAAAAACACTAGTTTCTTCACTTCGTTCAGAATCTAATATGATGCGGTAGTGGAAGTTCCCAGACATTTGCGGTGTGATTTGTTTTAGAATAATACGAAATTTCGGCCACCACCTGAAGGTCTCTGGAGGTAAAGAACTAATTTTTAAGTGCATTTCACCATCATCCCAACATACTTATTTCATAAATATCGTTTTATACTGATATTATACACGAGACCAAAATAAAAATGTGTGGTCTTAGTTCACAGTGCTATAAATCAAAAAATTAAAAAACCGTTGCTGGTGAGAACCGCGAAATCATCAACACCATCTTTCCATTCCCATACAAATATGATAGTTGCTAAATATTTATTTTTTGTTATTCAATAGGTACTGAATTTTCAAAATTTATCAAAATAAAGTCAAGCAGCCCCTAACGTTTACCAAATTTTTTCTTATTGCAGTAAGTAATCTAACTTGAAATTCGTATGAATGTAATACCGACCTACTTTCAGTTCATGACCTATATTTTTGGAACACCGCATTAAATGCATATAATATATATTTTACCACCTACCCGCACAGCTAGCGTACTCGTATTTTATACACTCTATGGCAATGTGCGAGAGGGAAAGCGTCAACGTAGAGAATAATAATAATAAAAAAAAAAAATGGCCCACCTTAAAAATCACCGGATTACCTTTACGCGCGTGGAAAGTCTGTGAAAGTTTTTACTTCTGTTGAAACTTTGTCGTCGACCTCGGATACGGTGTGGGGCGTTTTTATTGTGTATTTATATATATATATATATATATATATATATATATATATATATATATTTACATTTAAAAGCTCAAATTTATAAAACTGACGACGAAGTTTCAGAGTCACGAGTCGTGTTTTCTCCTCTTTGTGCTTTACCCTCGCGTTTTATTCACTAAATAACACTGTATAAAAGTAAAATAAAAGTAAAAACGGGTTGTATCGGACTACACGTTATTTTTTGTCGTTTATATACGAAAAAAATTCCAAGGACCAATTATTGTTTTATCCCTTTGGAGTTACGATAATATATTATAATAGGCAAATCAAGAATACAAGACTAGAATAAAGAATGGAAGAAACATAGAAACACAAGATATACTGTAACATTAAAATATTATAATCTTTTGTCTTTTTTTTTTTATTCTCGCAGTTTTACGCTGAATTTTTTAATTTAGTACATTTTAGTCGTCTATGACGAATAGAGATTTTTGTAGACAATGCATAATATTAGACAATAACATCTTATTAATTACCATATTCAAATTTGATGGAACACAGACGCTTAGTGTTGTGCTTTTTAGAACAGTCGATTGTAGTGCGTATAATTTATACTTTATAATTTGTAAAAAAAATCGATATCTTTGTTCGAAAAGAAATAATTTTCTATAGCAAAATTTAAAATAATCTAAAATTTTCAAGCAGTAAACAAATTTTATTCTAAGTAGTAAACCTTGCATAAAATTGCGTGTTCTGTTAAAGAAATGGTTACAGATTTTTTTTCAATTCAACTCATCTACCATAAGTGTTCTATTTGAAAAGCAAAGAATACAATGGTGAGCGAAGTAAGTGAGAATTTTTTTAGAATTATTTCATTCAAGAGTTTCAATATTAAATTCAATAAAAACGGTATTTCACTAATGACTTCACAACAAATTTTACGTATAGCCTGTCCAATATATCTTAAATGGGCCTGCCGTCGCACGTTTGAATTAATAAAGGATTTAAAACTTTAAATTTCAAACGAATACTACCATAAATAGAACATGTTCAGAATAATAATAAGTAATATTTTTTATCTAATATCTATACATATAAGTATTTTCCATTATATTAAATTAGTTTCGTATACATATATGTATATTATTTGTTGTACCTACCGAGAATACTATGATGATACCATTTTAAATCATAACTGGCGCTCGGACTCAAAATTCACATGACGCCGTCTATGCATTTTTATGAAATGGATTGATTTGAGTTAAAACATATTTCAATTACAAAGTATGCATGGAGTGATAATTGTTTAGTAAAAAAAGTTTCACTTCATTTTGCTGAATTTTCAGTTATGATCGCCTATGATTGTCTATTATATTTCAAAGTACAAACACAAATTTCATCGTAATCCAGGTCCGGGCATTTACGGGGATTTTTGACCGTTGTTCTCCCCCCGAATGAAACCCGAAACAATGTCACGCTAAAATGTCGCGTGTTTCGGGCTCTTCAATTTCACTAAAACACGCGCGGGCGCACCTTTTTGCCATCTCGTAATCCGTCGTTAGTAGCCAAAGCATGTGTGAGTGAGGTTAGGATAGGGTTGGGGATTCAAGTTTCTTTTCGAAAGACCGAGCTCCTGAGTCCGACGTATATACTACGATGTATGTGCGTGATCGCATTGTTAAGTAGCTGAGTAGATACATTATCCGGCGATGCTTTCGTTTATGAAATTTAACGGGGACTCACTAACCACGGTACATTTAAGAGTTTTACGCCCCACGGGACTTAAACGATTTTTCCAACCCAACCCTCCCTCGGGGGCTTTCATTGCAGTGTATTTTAAATTTTTCATTTCTACCTTTTTGACGATTTTACAGAATTATGGAAAAATCATTTTATTAAACCGACAGTGACACTGACGGATTGACGAACACTGACCAAATTAAAACTATCCTACTATGAATGCATTTATAACAACAATAACATAGAAATATCTCAAGTTATTTACTTACTCTATGAGACTATGACATACGTTTTTTTTTTTCTACTTACTCTAAAAATATGTTATTTTAGACCTAAAATATTAATTTATTTCGTACACCGTATACGAATAGAAAAAAATAAATAAGTATTATTTTCAATTTTTACGTGAGACGTTTTCAATATAATATAATAATCGCGTTCCTTTTTATTTCCAGGAAATTTGTTTTCCTATCTGTTACAATTCAGAGAACCAATTATAATAAAGTTAAAATAAATTAGTTCTCGAACAACTTGTTTCATAATAATACTTGTATTGAATTTAATACCATAGTCCAAATGAAGCAGAATTGACAAAATAAAAACATGTTCAAACCACTCGGAGAATGATTTAAAAAACGTATAGAATATACTTTCAAAAGATCTTCTTTTTATATTCAGGAAATGTGTTTTTATTTTTTGTTTGTATACTTTGTTCGGAATATTACAAAGATTCGTGACACAATTATTATCAAATTACTATATAGTGGCCATGGAGTGAGAAAAATGAAAATAATGTTAAGGGATGAAAATACGATGATATTTTAATTTTTCGATCCTATCCAAATGCTCCCTAACAATATGTTCAATGGACTATGTACAAAGTTGTGTAATTAAACCGTATTGATGTAATTAATAATTATAAAATGTAATCTATATAAAGTTGCAAATGGATTTAATACTATATACATATAATGTAACAATAATAATAATATTATGTACATGAGTAATTATGGATTTTTAATTGTTATTAAACTATTTTAGTTTTTATAAAAATTAAGAACATTATGTTAATACCAAAAAAACACAATATTAATATTGTAAAACGGTTTAAATAAATTAGAAGGTCTAAAATTATTATAAACAACGCCTGAAATTTTATTCTGCTAACACTCATGCAATCTATCATATCGTATGCAGCTATTTTACACCGTGAGGCCAATCCCGAGCGCTATGATATCATTATTTCTATTTGAGATTGAACACACGCGTGCGTTGCAATGTTGATTTTAAAAATTGTTTTTATAATTCCGACAAAGTCGACCGAATGCGTGCGCAAAAACCGTGTTATTCGATTTAACCGGGAAGGCAATCAATTAAAAGTGTACGCGTTTTAATCGCGTTAAGGGGAGCATTTCGTTAAAAACGAAATCGAATTAAATTACACAATGTTTTCTAATTCGCAGGCACGCCCGTGCGCACGTAGTTTTATTACAAATAGTCTAATTTATATTCAAAAAAAAAATTTACAATTATTAAACACCTACACATCGTTCCTTAATATGCACACCTACGACATATTGTGTTATTAATTATTAAATTAGCATAGAAAAGTATTAATGAATTTATTGACTCGAAACGTCCCGGGATACGTTTTATCGAATTAAATTAATAAATTATTAAAAAAAAAAAAGTCAATAGACTTTACGAAAATAAAACTTACATAATATTTTAACGTCACTATCTTTACAAACGATAATCGTTGGTATTTCGATTAAGGGCGTTTCTCGTTTTAGGAATAATTGTTATGTTTTGCACAGTTATTTTAAACTGCATATTTTATTTGTTAAAACACTATAATATTACATAGGTACGGTTTGTATGGGGTTGTTCTCATATTGTCTGCGACGCATAAACACAATTTATTATGATTACCACGCACGTAACACTAGAAAACGAATATTTATATAATATCTCATATTATAATGTAATGCGTTGGTAATTAATTTAAATTAAATACGGTTCAACCCATCCGAAGAGTGTTTAGGATATAATCAGAACGTATTTTTCGTGTCATTAAAATTAATTTTAAATAACATTTAGCGCGACATGAAACGAATCTCACTCGCCATAAAATATATATTTTATTATGACGATTTCGGGGCGACGGTGGATGGTTTTTGTTCTTGTATGCCCAGAGTGATAATTAAAAAGGACGTATTCCACACCTTGGGGTGTTCTTCACTCCTCGGTTGGGATACTATTCGTGAGTGTATTATAAAGAAAATCGTTTTTTCAATAAAACGATTCTGAGTGGGGCTCCAAAACAATAATAATAATAATAATAATTGTAATTTAGGTTATAATTAAAAATGTTGCGATGAGAAATTTTGAACCGTGACAACGCTACGGCACCACAAAGGTGGTTGGAAGTATCCATAATCTGATAGACGCACGTTGCCGCTTTATAATAATGTTGGGTAGCTGCTATTTGCGCCCAAGAAAAATTGCAAAAAAATTAATAAAAGCGGCAAAATATGAAGAAACGAGATTTTCGCGTCATACAAATTCTAACTTTAAACAGTTATAAAAAAAAGGCGAGTGAAGTTATGTTAAATTTTTAACTAATAATATCGAGAATTCTAAATTTTATAAAGTAAAACATTACAAAATAAACTATAATTACAAAATTAGATAATTCCAATATTCTATATTTATTTCAAAAGTGGTCAAATTACATATATTTCTGTATACCACAACCTATTATTATAAACGGGTGAAAATTTCAAGTTTCTAGTCCTTCTAGTATTTAAGAGGGGGGGGAGTTACGGCTAAATTACTAAAATCGGTTTCATGATTTTCCTTGTTTTTGGAAAAAGTATTGAGAATTTTGAAAAACAACCTGAAGTATTATAGGGATGCAATTTCTAATCTAAAAAGTTACTTTATGAAAAATGTTTTGATAAAAAGAGAAGTGTTTCTATACGGAAATGTGAAATAATGAATAGACATCATATTAAAAGCACTAGTTTCTTCTAGAATCTAAAATATTTGAAAATCACATCTCCCTGAAAATAGAGTCAGAGACGCCCCTGGATAGTTCACCCCTCGCATCAACAAACGCGTATTATTAGAGTACTTTATTATGCAGACGAGAGCTGACCCGTTCACCTGCGTTATAATTTATTTCAAAACAAGTGTAATTATTACGCATACAGGTATTTTAGTAAACCTAACTTTATCCGTTAAATATAATATTATCATCGTATAAATTCTACTTAGAATTCGTGGTCTATGCAGTAATATAATTTAACTAAATAATAACGCAAAGTTATGGAGCGCAATATTATCTGAGTATATTATAATATGTATGATATAATACCTAATTACTTGATTAATACGATAATAATATTTCTAAAAAGCCGATATATTATTATTGCAGTGTTTATTACGTTACACGGGGTAGTATGTGCATGTTATTACCGAAAGCGAGCAAGTCGTAACGTTATTAATTATTGTTTATAATATTATTACAACCGCGAGCGTTTATTAGTATTTCCATGAATATGCCTACCTCGGGGAGTCCGAGACATTAGCTGAGATCTGTCCGTGTCCCATTTGTTATTATTTGACAAATCGAAAAATGTTATATTTGACAATTATTTGTACACTCGGGTAACATAATAAACAGTCTAGTTTACTAGTTAAAATTCAGAACATAAAATACCAATTGCAGAAAAGGACTCATTGTGATAGGTCTGGCTATGTTAATTATTGCATCGTTCTACACTTTTTCGCGGTATTCAGTTGTATGTACGAGAGAGTGACCATATTTAAGAAAATAAAATACAGGATTTTTAAATAAATAAGTATTACATATATATATATATATATGTTTTTGAATGTGACAAAAGTATAATTTTTAAACTACCTATTATAGATTAAATTTAAACACATAAAAACATTATTTTGAAAAACATAAAATAACATAATGAAACTAAA
>JAIPRM010006319.1:0-18905 GCA_025469315.1 Stegophylla sp. TES_Ste_2020 | reverse complement strand
TTACAAATATGTTCATTTTTTTTTTTTTTTTTGTGTAAACACCTTTTTGTGATAAAAATGTACTATATTTATTCAATTGTAGAAATATTTGTCCAAAAGATTCCATCAGCAAATTTTCGAATCACAATTCGCCTCTAGAATTTAGATAGTACATTTGAGAGGGCGTTTTTCGAAATACTCAATAGTTTTCTCAAAATTTGATATAAACTACCAAAAATTTAACAAAAAAGTTTTAAAAACTATCTTTTTTTTAATCCAACCTTATGACAATTTAAATTTAGATAGATAATTATAAGAGAAATTTTTTGGTACCTATAATAATATTTTGAAAATATGAAAGAACAATTTTGGAAATTTTGGAAATTTTTAGATTCTGAATGAAGTGAAGAATATTTTTTTCTCTTTTTTTTTTTATTAATTTTTTTTCTGTAAAGAATTTTTTGTATAAAAATACTTGTCCAAAAGTCTCGATTAACAACTTTTTGAAACCGGATTTGCTCTAGTCGATACTTTAGGTATTAAAAATGACGACTATTATTGTTATTTATATTATTAACTTTCTTTGCTCATATTATTGAAGAAATGATTTATCGTTTCTTTAAAATTCTACACATCCACAATGAGTATTTGACCCGAGGAGCGAAGAATATCCGTGGTATGAAGTATATCGGGTTTTCTTGTCTAAACTTCATTTTACTTTACTTTAATTTTTTAAAGAAGAATCTCCAAATTTGTACCACTTTCATAAGTATTGTAATCTACCTAAAAGATATAAAATTAAAATAAAAAATGAATTTACTTAATGTTTTACATATTATTATTAAATAAATAATACGAATAGTATTTTTGACCATACCTATAACGATAATGTTTTAGTCATTCCGAAATATTCTGCAAGTGGGAAGAAAAATATCATTGATTGAAACATTATTATTTTACAGGACACGAATCTTGTGTGTTTTTTTATTTTAAATCAGTGGACGTAATTCGTAGAGTACAAAAAAAAAAAAAAATATGGCGCATATCTACAACTCGTTACCTGCGCACAAAGCAGAAAATAAAGTGAATCTATTACCATAATCCACTGCTGCCATAACTGGGCTGTTTCACCAACTTCAGAGAACACCACAATTAATTTATAATATTTATAAAATATGGTATTTTCTGAACAAAACAGATTCGTTGTAGTTGTGTTACAATAATATGTAGGTAGCATGCACTTAACGATGAGCAGCCTTATCGTGAATCCAAGCGTTATTATGACGCCTCTAAAAATCACATTCATAGTAAATAATAATAAATTATTTCTAGTCTTTGGGGCCATAAAACGAACTTAATACTAAATTAAACGTTATAACGTAATCAGTGTCAGCGTCGTTAAATATTTACAAATCGTTTGGTACGTGATACTTCGTGTTGTGTGTGTTTTTTTTTCCCCCCATTCTATGTGTTAATATCACACACACACACACACACACATCCATGTACGAAATAAACAAATTCCAGATTCGGTCCAGGGACCCGACGAACCGGTTTGTCGCGTTTCACCAAATGATGCGATAATCAAATAAATATCGAATTAACTGCCAGCCGAGCACACACTAGTTATAATAATTATACGGGGCGGAGACGGACAGCACTTCAGAGACACGCGTGTGTTCAAAATGCGTTTTGAATTGATATATTCGTATTTTGTGTATGGAAGGCCTCCGAACGAACTATTTCACTTTAAAGTGTAAAAAAATACTCTCAAACAATCAATAGTTGTTTAAATATTTTTCACGCCGGAGACCAGGTGTGGATCCAAAAATTATAAATACGGGGTGCCCAATCAATAGAACTGAATACTAATAGCAGCTAACTTCTAATTATTACACCTTAATATAAATCTCTATGTAAAATAAATTATATATTTATATCTCTATAAGAAAAAAAAAAATTAATAAATTATCCCCTACTTCATTTGTTTAATTTACTAAAATGATTTACTCAGTTAATTTTACGTTTTACATTTCGAGTGGAGTGAAGAAGCTAGTGTTTCTAAAATTATGTTTATTTTATTTTTTCATATAGAAATTCTTGGTCATAAGTTTCGACCAGCAACTTAATGAATCAGAATTTTTTCAAATTCTCAATAGTTTGCTCAACATTTTGGTAAAAATACTCAAATGTTGACAAAAACGCCTTTAAAAGTTTAAAGTTGATCGTTTCTTTAAAATTTAATACACCTACAAATCCCATTTAATGATCGAACAAAACCCATGGTGAGAAAAATATACAACTTTTTTATAATAAATTTATCCACCTACACTTTATTACATTTCAATTTCACTCAAGTGTATTAAATAATTGTGTTAAAACATATCATATTTTTTAGTCAGTTAATAATTTTATATGATTTCGTGTAGTGTGGTTAATGTGACAGGGGGTGCTCGAGCACCCATAACCCCCCTCTGAATCCGAGCCTGCCAGAGACGCCATTTGAAATATTGCAGGGTGTACAATTTTGGGCATAAATAAATCTCGGCGATTGAAATATAGATTCAGACTTAATATTGTACTAAATGACGCGATTAAAAAGAGTAAGTTCCTGAACGAGAGAACCAGGTAAACAAATAGATAATATAACGTTATTTCTACATGGACGAAAAAATGATATATAGGTATGCGCAAGTTCCTCCACGAACAAGCAAATGATGTATGTGGACGTTTCTCGAAAGATTTTTTTTTTTTAAAATGCGTTAAAAAAAAACATAAATTGATGATACTAAAAACCAAATACCATTAAAAAAAAAAAAAAAAAATAATAAACCTTTTATTTCAATTCATTAAAAGATCGCAAATTCGTCCTTTAAAATAATAGTTTAAAAAAATGGTAGAATTTTATATTCTGAGTGGATCAAAAAAGCTAGTGTTTTTACAATGATGTTTATATATATAATATTCAATAGTTTTCTCAAAATTTGGAAAGAATTTCCCAAAATTTGATAAAAGAAATCATGGAAACTATTTTTTTTTTTAATCCAAAGTGTATGTAAAATTAATTACATATAGACAATAATATGAGAAATATTTTTGGGCAAGAATATTTTAAAAATGTGAAAAGAAAAAATTTGAAATGTTTTTTCTAACACTTCTTGACATAAAACATTTTTTTCTTTTCAAACTTTTCTCAGTTAACAATGAAATATAAAACTGGCAGAATAATTATTTTTATTATAACAACAAACTCTTAAAAGTACAATTAGTTTTAAGTAAAATTGACTTGAATAAACTTAAACTCAACTTAGAATCGTCTTATTGAAGAAGTAATTTATCGTTTCCTTAACATTCAATACATCCACAAGAATGTTCCACCCGAGGAGCAAAGAATACTCAAGGTGCGAAGTACGTCCTCTATCTTATATAAAAGTCTAAATAATTATTATATTCTATTTGTTATATTTTAGATTCTAAGCAAAGAGAAAAAGCTAAGTGTATTACTTTTACATCATAATTTATTTTTAGGAAAGAACTTCTTCGTACCGAAATTCTTGTCCAAAAAAATTATATAGTAACTGTTTACATCAGAAATCACATGCCAATTGCATTTTAAAGACGCCATTTTTCATAATCTCAAGACTTTTTTCAATACCACAGTTAAACTGCTGAAGAATGGGGTAAAATATGTCGTAAACGAAATTTTCATAATCTAAATGATTTAAGTAATTTTCCCAAAAATTTTGATTACTTTTGGAATAAATATAGCATTTTTGGAATTACTTGGTTTTTAGTAAGTTTTTCTGAAATGTTAAAAATATATTGATATTATTAACAGAAAATTTAAGGTAATTTCACTCAAGTGTGAATATATATATATATATAAAATGAAACTGATTAGTTCTAAAAAATAATAAATAAACTCTAATTTTTTAACCGTTTAAAATTAGAATTTGTAATGACTTGGATTGTATTTTTTTAGTTAACCTTGGTTAGTAAATATTATGTGCAATGGTAGAAAAATTGAAGTGTGGACTTTTAACTTTTTGTGTACTCCAATATATGTAAGTTTCCTACGCAAAAGAAGAATTGATACGCTTGAGAATAGTTTAAGTATTCGTATTTCGTTGTTTACTTAGTTTTGAATACAAATAGAATTGGGATATACGTAATATATTATGTACTAATCACTCGCAGTGATTGGCAGTTTGATGGCATTTTAAAACGATTGATTTAGTGATTCATTGTCAATACACAAGAATATTTTAGGAATATTTTTTAAGGCAAGTATATAAAATCCAAAAGGTATTAATTTTTTATTTACTTATTTGTACTAATAATTATAAAGCTATCCCAATCAAGAGTATCGGTTCATGCATTTCCTTATACAGTGGTATACCGAATACAGGTTTAATTGAAGCCCAGGCACTAACTTAAAAAGGTGTAAGTGGTTAGATAATATTGTATGTAAATTACATAATATGTCGTATATTATAATAAAGTGGTGAAATATTGTAGTTTCTGAATAAGGTGTATAATAATATTATATTACAATAAGCAGGTAAACATAAGTTTTTTTTTTTTTTTTATCTCGGCATCAAAAAATCTGTGTCTCGGCATGCCACTGTTCCAATAGAATACAAACGACAAATGTGTGTGAAACTTTACATTCAAATTTTTATGATCAACATCTTATATTTTTATGAATGCTTAATTTTTTTTTTTTTAACATATTAATTCTTATCATAAACCTACCAAGAATATTAATATGTGTTTTTTCGGTCATATAGGAACTAACACATATTATTTTTGGTCGTGTGGGAACTTAATTTGCCCATTAGAAATGTCTGTTAGCTATAACATTTTTTCAAACGCTTTAAACTATGCTTCCCTTACTTAAATTTGGCTTTAGTAGCATAAAAATCTGAATAAATATTTTTTTTTGTTTTGAGTATAATATATTTTAGATTTCTAATTTCAAGGATGCATTTCAATAATTGAAGGCATTTTTTTTTTTTTTTAAATTTTAAATCGTTTTTTTAACAATTTACGATTGATATAGAAAATAATATTATTACCGGATACAAGTGATACAACTACAATATGTCCTATAAGTACAACTCCCCCTACCCTTTGTACAATACTGCATTCGCTACTGCTGCCACTGACACGAACACATTTTTTATTTCTTTTGCGTAATGCGAAATGAAAACACTAGTGAAATTATCTTTATATAAATATATGTATTTATTTTCGTGTTATGAACCCTCAACACTCTCTCCTCTTCTGTGAATTCACCTGAATATAAGTAAATAATAGTTTTATGACAATTTATTTATTTTTTCATTCACTTATCACTAAGGAATGGATTTTAATTTAAATAAATATTTTTAGATTGATCGAATACCGGAAAGTGATTAACAGACAATAAATGTCATTAGATTTTGGATAATTTGATGCACGTTTTGTTTTAAATGTTTTGGAATAATTTGGTAATTTCAAGTATGTAATTATAATTGTTGATAATGAATGTTATCGTCAAGTTCCCAGTCCAATAAGTTTTATAGTTATTATTAAAATCGTTTCCACGAAAATCTCGTTTACGGAATACTTTCAACTTTGCCATTTTTACTCAATTTTTTTCTGGTTTTTCCTTTTTTTTTCGAAAAGTATTCAAAATTTTAAAAAATTACCACTCTAAAGTACTATTAAAAAGCCGATTTCTGATTTAAAAATTTGCTGTAAAAACATTTGAACAAATATTTCTATACGAAAAAGTGTTTCAATAAAATACAACTAAAAAATAAACACCATTGTAAATTAATCATTGTTCACTACACTCGAAATCTAAAATTTTGTGCCTAACTACATTAAAACAAATTAAATATGTTCAATGAAATTTCACCGCTATTTGTTCAGTGTTTTTAATTCGTCTCTGATTGAATAATGTAAACATTTTAAACCATTTTTGTTCTATTGTGAAAAATTAGATAAATACAACCAATTCATATTTTTATTATTTTTTTTTTTTTGTTATTATTATTGTATTGTTTACGGCACTTATGTTTTAAACAAATTTTCCACTTAAATATTTCAATATTATGAATACATATTTATCAAGTAATAAACAAATAGATATTTAAATATTTTTACTTTTATATTGAATATAAATCCGTTACCTAGTGATCACGGTAAAGGTGAATCGTTGGGAATTTAATTCAATGCATCCTAATGGCATGTTATTCTCGAAAACGATTCTATTTATCAAGCATTAATTGTATTATCATAATAAATAATATATTAACATATAAAAATATGAGTAGAAATTATAGAATTTATGGTAAAAATCTTAGAGTATAACGTTAGTTTTTTTTTTCTAATTCTGTTTGTTATAAATGCGAGATAGTTCATGTATATACGTTGATGAATTTGATTTGTATTATAACATTTTATAAAGGTCATAAAAATGTAATAACATTTCTCTACGATTGAGTTTGATTTTTACATAATTTTGACAATAACAATGGTATTAAATTAATGATCTAAAATTAATAAATATTTATTTTGAAAAACTTTGTGTTATATCGTTAAAAATTACACAATTATTATAAAATTAGTAAATATAACATATCCTAAGTATTCCGATAATGTAGTTTAAAAACTGTTTTATTATTGCTTAAAATTTAAATTAGCATTTTTTTTAAATTTTATTTATTAATTTATAAATGGCAATTTCTAGAATTCTTTGAATGGTTGTAAAATGCGAGACTTTTTATGAGTAATTTACTTTTAATTGAATGATAACCTTACTCGTATATAATATCTCAAATATTATTATTGAATTTTATTTTTATAGGTAAGTGTTTTTCTCACAAAATAATGCTTTTTTAGGTAATTACCTTTAACATTTTTTGATTTTAAATACAATCTACGTTTTCTTTTGTTTTCATAAGATTCTCTACAAGTTTTGAGTTTTCCTATCTACGTAAAAGATATTCATATATTTTAGCGAATAACTTTTTACAATCGTTTAGATCAGTGGTTCTCAACCTTTTTTGGTTCACGGCACACTATTATAAGCTACAAATTTTCACGACGCACTCGCACACTTGACAACAACTACTTTGGTAACCATAAGAGGGCATTAGTCATCGCTAAAGACATCCGTATGATTAAAACCGTACACTGTAGTGATTGCCTACACATATATTGTCAAATCTGCACAATTGGTTGACATTTAACAGTCACAATTTTATCAATTGGTGTTTTAATGTGAATAATTACTAAGTCTACTAGGCCGTTTGTACAAGGAAAGAGAAGAGAATTCAACTGTGTAAAACTATGTAAAATGAACTAAAAACACAAGTATAGTTATTAAAACAAATATTATTAATCGAATAAACGTTAAATTCGCCAACATGCTCACACACATTTGATAAAAATTTAATAATTATAATGTAATGACAAATATCAGATATTTCTCGCGGCACACCAAGTCGATTTCACGGCACAATAGTGTGCCGCGACACATCGGTTGAGAACCACTGGTTTAGATCTATAATAATTTTTTGGCTCTAATAACTGTTAACACAGAAAAAAAGAAAAACAACAATTGTAATTTATAAATGCTAAGAAATAACAACAACAAAAATCTTCCATTTCTTTAGGTTGAATCAAAATCTAACTTTTAACGATTGTAAAAGATTGTTCATTCTGCCAATTTATAAAATTTTATTACATTACTCAGTTATTTGTCAAAGAAAATCTGAATAATATTAAACAATCAAAATAATAAATTATTCACATAAATAAAATATCTTCATAATATTCAATTTCAATACTTCATAATTTAGTTACTGGATTTTTTCGTTGAAAATTCACATTCGGACACTTCAACATGTCCCATTCTTTCTAAAATAATAAATTGTCTCATTAAAAACTAAAAATCAATATTCAGCCGCTCAATGCAGACGAAAACCGAACTTAAATTAAAAATAAAATCGATGTTCTGGGGTAGTGTATGATATTGTAATATAATAGTTATCAGAATATATTTTGTAAATTTTCACATTTTCATGGTGATAATTTTCTTTTTTTTAGATAGGTACGCTTTGAAAATAATAATATAAACCTCTTATGGAAATAATAATAATAATAATAATAATAAGTTAATTTTCGATATTAATAATCTTACATATCGATTTTCATTTTATTTGCATAATATTGTGTTTGAGGGTTTAAAAGGTAGGTTTTTTTATTTAATTTTAAATTTACATTTTTATGAAAACCGTTTTCTCTCTCTCTCTCTCTCCTTTTAATTTATTATTATTACGTTTCTACACTACCGCAGTAGCGGCGCGGCGGCAGTGACTATCGCGTACAGACGACTATATTATTATTATTATTATTATTATTATTATAATATGTTTTAAAAACCCGCGTATACACGACTATAGTAACTGCTGCCGCGAACCGCTGATCTGAAGAAGACGATACTACGGCCCCAGGTATATAATAATATATTATCACATTATGAACCTGTCCGATACCGATGACACGGTGTAGGTATGTGTTATAATAGTATGCCGTAATAATGTACGTCTTGACATCTTTTATTTATAAGCCGTTCGTGTGCGTCTCGTGTCGGGGGGTTGAAAACGATAAACAGATTCAGTGCCAGCGATAACAAGTGGTACTTTTGTCGGGGGTAGTGGGTGAACGTTAAGTCGAAGATTTTAGAAAAATATGTGTGGAAAAGAAGAAGTTATTTTTTTATGGATGCTGATTGGAGCAGAAGAACTTGTAGTTTTAAAATTATTTATATTTAAACTAGGGATGGATTCTCGAACTCTTCGAACCCTCGAACACCTCGAACTTTAAGAAGTTCGAGGAAAAAATAAGTTCGGATTCGAATTCGAACATCTCGAATAGTTCGAGTTGAGTATGTCCGAGTTCGAATTTTCGAACAGTTTAATCAGCAGATTTTTTTTCTCCTTAATGTTTCAACACTATCAATGCTGTTTCCTTTCAAATTCTGATAATAAGTGACGAATATCAATTAAATAAACGTGTGGTTAAATAATATTTATATTTATTTTTTTTTTTCAATTTTTTTCTTTACACATTTTTTCGCATGGTAATTACTTGTCCAAAAGGTTGGACCAGTAACTTTTTGAAATTGGATTTTTATTAATTAATAATACGACTAATATTGTTATTATTGATAAATTTTCAAATGTTATAATTTTTTTGAAGTTCGAAAAAGTTCAAAATTTCGAAAATAATTCGAAAAAAATTCAGATTCGAGTTCGAAAAAATTAATGTTCGACCCATCCCTAAGTTAAACACATCTTCTAATTATTGGAAACGTGCTAAGATCTGTACGGTCAGGACATGTTATCGGTGAAAAATTTAATTTTTGATGAGTTTTTTTTTTTTTTTTTAATACACTACAGACATCTAATTTCCATTCATTATTTACTAGCACTGCTTGGGTAATATAAATTGGACAAAATTATCAAAAAAAGAAAACATAACCATCTATGGATAAATATAGGATTTCGGAAATAGGTATTTCATTAATGGTGCTTCAGCATTTTTTCAAATAAAAAATTTTGGTTACTGATCAATGGTGGAAGTAGTAAAATTTTTGAGGATTCAAACCCTGTCTCCGAAAATTATTGAACGAGTTATTTCAAAAATACAATAAATTATAACACATAAAAAAGCCGGAGATAATTCACACCGTAGTTATTCTTCGCTCCTCGGGTGGGATTTACTGAGTGTGTAATTTTTAAAGAAACGATGAATCATTTCTTCAATACAAAATATATTCTGAGTGAAGCATTAAAAAAAAATTGTAAAGTTTATTATTATTACAGAATTTTTTTTTTTTATTCAGTTAGTTTTATATTCCTCTATATTTAATGAGAAAAGAAAAATAAACATTCTAATGAAAAAAAAGTTGTTAGAAAAAAAAAATTACAAAACAAAAATATTCTTATTTTATTTCACCAAAGTATTTTTCATATTATATCTCTATGTAAATTTTAATTTCCATAAAGTTTGGATTAAAAAAAATAATGTTTATAAATGCGTTTTTGTTAAATATTGTGTAGTTTTCCAACATTTTGGGGGGTATGATTTTAGAATTTCGTAAAATTTACTTCTCAACAGTTCAATTCAGACACTGGAGAAAAATTCTGATTCAATAAATTGCTGGTTAAAATTCTGGGCAATTATTTCTATTTGAAAAAGTGTTTATTTAAAAAAAATTGATATTATTGTAAATACATTTGCATTTTCGTTCCTCTTACATTGTAAAATACTAAAATATTTATTTAAAATAATTAACGATATTAATTCTTATTGTTTTAAAATCCCTACTGAATTTTTTCCTACATCCGTCCCTGTTATTGATAATATGATTTGATTATGAATCGTTGGCCGATTTTTGATTTTTTTTTTTTTTTTTTAATTTGTAAATTAAATTTGACAAAACTGATTTTGTCTAAGTAAAATAAAAATATTTTTTAATTAAAATCTTACACCAGATTTAAATTTTATTTATTTTTTAAAAAATATTCATAAAGAACGGGTAGATTGATAATTTCAAAGTTATATTACTCATATTATTAATAAACTATTGTGATGAATTGTAAATTAGACAAGTCACATGATTACATCCTTTTTCTATTTTTTTTTTTTTTTTTGTAGGAGCAATTTTTTTTTTGCAAATTTTAATACTTTACACCTCATGCAGATATAGCAATAAATAAAAAAAAAATATATTATTCAAATTACGTTTTATTTTAAACATATTCTAAAAATATTTTTTTTTTTTTTTTTTTTGTTAAGTTTGGTGATCGAACCATTAACATTCATTCGAAATTATGTCAATTAATATGACCATAAATTAAAATAATAACTAATTTTAAACTATTTAATGAATTGAAGTAGGAAATTTTATGAAATAAGCAAGAGTAAAATATTTAATTTATTTTAGATATATCTAATTACTAAGAAAATATGCTAACATATCAGTTTCACATTTTTAGTTGTAGCTTGTTATAACATCAGTGGCAATGCAGAGAGAGTATATTTAAATAACTTGAAACAAGAAAAAAATGCATATGTGGGTAGGTGGATAGGTGTCTCGTGGTTAGAAAAGTTATCAAATAAACTATTCGAAGTGTATAGAGGAGAACATTGTTGGGGTACAGATTGTGTAAAAATATTAAATGTGAGTGAAGGATAAAGCTTAAGCCGTCACCGCATAAAATAATAAAATGAGAACTTATTTCAGTGTGTTTTAAAGTTTGAAATTGTTGCGAAGAAATCAATAAAAAAATAAAAATAATAAACTGAACAGAAAAAGTTCACTTTTTCTTGTGATTTTGACTTTAAGTAGCTATTGCACAAACTAAAATTTAAATAAATAAAAAAAAAAATGAACAGTAATTGTTCACAGAAATTATTAAAAAAATTAATTTTACCAAAACATGTTTGCAAAATAAATAACAGATAGAACGAAAAACAGGTGGTGAATTTTTCGATTAAACGACCGTCAACTTCACCATCACTGCAGGCGTGAATACGATCACTAATAGAGACTTCACTAAATCATTTTTTAATGGTACAAATACACGATAAAAATAAATACATAATGGTGTTTTTCATGACCATTCAATGTCTCCATGTTTACGCCAATCAGCGCATTGCTGTGGAAATAAAATTAATTCACACATTAAATTATTATCTCTCACTGCGATTTAACCCTGTAAAATATTTATAAATTTAAATTTTATTCACATATAATATTTTAAATAATAATATATCTACAGTTCGATGAATAAATACATAATTTTATATCGATTATTCTTTTATTTATTCTATGTTTTGATATCATTTATTTCCATTTATTTATTTATTTTATAATTTTCTTAAAAGGAAACCACTAATTTTATATTAATATTAAAAAAAAATTCAAATTTCGAAGAAATTTTGATTATATATATATATATATATATATTTTATCAGTATTTCAAGAGTTAAAAATAGGATTAGACATGTTTTTAAAAGTTGTCCAGTCACATATATTCTTAGATAGGTATTCATTATGTTTTTTGTATAGAATATCAAAATACAATATTTTACAATTTATATGAATTTATTATGAGTGCATACTTTATCTCTGTTTCGTTTTTGGTACATTTTTTGACATAAAATAACAACATTCACATCTGTTTTTCATTCATTGCCTGAATTTGAATCTGGTACAGTGAAATCATTCATGTTTATAAAAATGTATTATATTAGATACCAAAGAGTAATTTATTACTATCTGTTACATTAAGTACTAGTAACGAATAGTGTAGTTAAACAGTTAAAAATGAACCATTGTAATTTAAATACTTAAATAATTGAAATGCGCTTTTATCATATTAATTTTTAAAAGAACAATTAAATTTTAATTAGCACAATAATTGTGACGAGTGTTTTCTTTTAAATAATTAATTGTATGTAAATACGATTTATATGTTGTCTAAAAATTCTTTTCTTTTTTTTTTTGTAGCAACAGTTTGCTTTTACGGGTTATTACTTGTTTCTCCACTTCACAATTCAAAACTTCCAATTCAAATGTTAAATACTCTTAAAACGTTTGTAAGATAAAAAAAAAAATATGCTTAAGTAGTTTCATTGTATAGTTTCAAATATTGCACAGAAAATAAAAATAAATAAATGAATAATAAAAAAAAAAAAAAAAATGTACAAGTTTAAAAGCCGCCGCGTAAAGAGTCATTGTATTATTATAATATTATGTACCTGTTACTCGGCTCTACGTATAATTACATATTACAAACACCACATACGTATTCGTAATACATGTACGTATATATATATATATTATTTTCGAACGCATCAGAAAAAAAAAAAAAAAAACTCGAAGCCCAAACCGGCGGGCAATAAATCGCTTTTAACCGGCGCGGCGGAGATGAAAATTTCCAGCCCGTTTACACGCGACTACGCACCAGCGTCGTCGTCATCGCACGCTTTTTAATTCGTTTCCGTTTACAACGTTGACATTTCAACGCGTGTGCGCGTGCGCCAGCCTCGATAGTTATAACGGAGTGTATTCAAATTTGTTTCCGTCGGCAATTTACGGGGGCCTGACCGAAATTATTAACGTTGACCGCGTTGTTCTCGTCCGAGAAATGACAATAAAATACGCGGTGGAACAAAAAAAAAAAAAAAAAAAAAAAAAAAAACGAAATAAAAAATGAAAAAAAAAATAAAAAAAAATACGAGAGACGACCTGCCGCCGAGGAGCACATCGTACGACAATTTAATATAGACGTCACATCTAAATCATTGTGGAAACCGCTTTTAATAGTCGGCCGAAACAACCGCCGAACAAACCTGTTCGTTCACCCGCGGTGTCGCATAGAATTCGAGAAAAATAAAATAAACTCACCTACACGACGTGCAAGACGAGTACTTAGGTCGTACACAATGGGTTGAGCCACCTGAACAATTCGTGTAGGAAAATAAAATCGTATCGTTCAGGAGAACAGAAAAACGTCATTTGTGAATATCCCCAATGATTTTCCCTTTATTAAAATATTTCCTCTGGGAAAATACAAAACTACTCAACAAGTTTTCTATTGTGATCGTTGTAACGTCTTAGGATTCGCTGTAGTTAGGTAAAATTTAGGATAGACTATTGCCATATTGATATATCTTTGGTCAACGTTAAAATATTTTACACTGAACTGAATGATAATAATGTTTGAAAAATCCGGATGTACTTTGCACTATGAGTAGGTATTCTTTGTTTATCGGGTGGGTTACTTTGTGGGTGTGTTAAATTTTAAAGATACTATAAACGATTTCTTCAATAAAATGATTCTTAGGAATACTGGAACTTCAGTTATTAAGACAATTATTATTACCTATTTAAAAAGTTTATATTAATAATAATTATATTATTTCAATATCTTGAACAATCCATACACGTTTTTCACGTTTTACTACGACTTTTGACATCATTATTCAAATGCATATTGCAACAGCGGACAACTGTTGACTGATCACTAAACGTTTTGTTCAAAATCAAGGAAAAATATTAATTTTTGTTTCCTTTTTTTTGGTCAGGAAAAATAAAAAAACATATAAAATTTTTTTTGAAAAACGATTAAGATTTTGAACGCATTTCACTCTGTGCACAGTCACGGTAAAATAAAATAACTTATTGGGGCTTGAATTTGGTGATTTCGCCCCGGATTTACAGATGAGAGTACCGGTGAGAGGGTGTAGAGGAGAGGGAATGATGACCATGAAGGACGAAATGAGATAATGAAATTCAATTTGTCGGGAAAACTAATCGTTCGCCCGGACAGTTAACTGGCCATCATATGTACGAGATTAGGCGTGATCATCACTAGCGCGGTTAACCGATTGGAATAATAAGATTGATAAGAAATATTGTTGTCAGTTTTACACTCGTGCAGGCTTTTTCTGAGCGTTGGTTTATTTATTTTTTCGACAGCGCCGAACGAGAATTGCTCATACCAGGACTGACAATCCGCGCGTTGATACACTGTGGATTTCGTGTAATAAACCAGTGATGTAATCACTAATACATAATGTATGGGTATGCGTAAAAACTCTAAATATATTTAAGGGAACGGATTTCATCCAGATTTCACTCTACGCCAATCAAATATATTATTATTAAGATTAATTTGCATCTAGTTGGTACTTCAAAATAAATTACGTCATATGTTTTAGATTCTAAGCGAAGCACGAAGAGTCTAGCATTTTTACAACTATATTTATTTTATTTTTTTGTGTAATACGTTTTCGTGTAAAAATATTTATCCAAAAGTTTCGATCGGTAATTTTTTGAAATTGGATTTGACGCAAGATGGTAATTTGAAAGGCCATTTTCCGAAATCCTCAATTGTTTTCTCAATACTTGAAAAATTACCCAAAATTTGATAAAATAACTCGAAAAATATTTTAATAAATCCAATATTTTATGAAAAATTAAACATAGAGAAATATAAAATGAGAAATATTTTGGCGCAAGAAAATGTTGAAAATGCGAAAATTAAAATTTGAAACTTTTCTCTAACACTTTTCTCTTCAATTTTTTTTTTTATTTTTAATAATATTGTCTTCTTTTACATTCTGAACGAAGTGGAGAAGCTAGTGTTCTTATAATGATGTTTATTTTATTTATATTAATTATTTTTTTTTTTCTGTGTACAACTTTTCGTATGGAAATACTTGTCCAAATACTCGATCAATAACTTTTTGAAACCAGATTTGCTTCTAGATTGTAATTTACGACTTTTGACGTTCGTCAAACTCTATCGAATAGTTCGTTCACGTTCGATAAACGAGCGGTACATCAAAGGATATGTATTAATAACGTGGATTAAATTTGATCTGATTTAGTTGTTCGCGAACGTTTGTTATGATTTGACGTACAATACTGTACGTAATTTTAATTAGTCACGTGGAATTTTAACTCTTTTAATATTTAAATAATTTGAATAATAATGGAAAAATTGGAAAAGTGTAACTGGACTGATGAAAATTGTTTGACACTAATTCAACTTTATCAGGACCGTCCAATATTATGGGATCCACTGCATCCAAAATTCAAACTTACAAAACTAAAATATGATTCTTGGATGGATATATCCAATGAAATGATCACAGATTTAAATGAAATTAAAAACAAAGGTGGACAGTTTGTTAACATCATTCAGAAGGGAGAGACAAAGAGAAGGGACTAAATATGGTATGGGAAAAGATGAAGTGTACCATTCAGCATGGTATGCGTTCAAAGCAATGGCCTTTTGTAAATGACAAGTTTAAACAAAGAAAAACGCCAAATACATTACATGAGAATTTTTTTAATAACATTAAAATATAAACACGGTACTAGACTTTTTCTTTAAGTTATTTTCAAAACTACTGAGGTTTATCTAATAAAATATAAAAAAACTTAATTTCTCATAACATAACAGCAAAATAACAAACATTTTGTCAAATATATTTTTTTTTTCATAAGTACATTAATAAATACTTTAAATTTTTTTGTTAATACTAACTTATTATACATTTTTACAAAATATATAATATTCTAAAATGTGTGCTAAAGGCAAAATATAGTGTTATAAGCCAAATATATATAATGTGCAAGTATCTATTTCTTTATTTTAGTTTTAATTGAATTTAAAAAGGGAACAAAAAATTTTTAATTTTAAAGCGAATATTTATATTTTGCGTTTATTACTGTCTACTTAATAGATAAGTTAATGAATTACTCTATTCGTATTCTGGCACACACACACACACACACACACACACACACACACACACACACACACACACACACACACTCATTCGCCTCACTCGCATCAAAAACGGGCCATTAGTTTCTTTATAAATTTAAAAGAAAAACAATTTCACAACAACTATATTGACATTTTTTTGAGGGAGGGGGATAGTAAAATTAGACAATTTTTGAAATGGTCACTTCTTAAAATTCATAATAATTTATCTAATCATATCGTTTGCTAAAAAATTCAGAAGTTCACCAATTTTATTTATAAGTGATTTTTAAAGTTGTTTTGTTTTCTAAATAGCAACTACCACTTTCAACTTAATGCTCCGAAGGAAAATAGTTTTTTAGGAAATTTGTTATTAAATCATATTTGTTTCGATCGACAAGTGGCCGTCAACTATTTGCATGAAACCGCTTTTCTACTTAAACACTCGAAACTTTAAATGACAACACCTCATAAAACATTAATCGAAAAAGAAAAGGTGGAATGTCAAAATTTTAAGAAAGAAGTTTTTTTTTTTTGGGGATTAAATGAGTAGTAATATTGTGTGAAGAAAATTAAAAAAATCACAACGTTAAAAAGAATAGTGAAAAATCGTATACTTGGTTAAAATGTAAAACCAAAAAATATGACTGCTTTTTGGTTAAATATAAAATTTGAGAAATATAATATGTATAAATCAATGTTTTGTTAATGTTAAATTTTGCCGTTGTCTTCATCGTGCGTTTTTCCGTTATTCTGTAAGGTGTTTTTTTTTTATTATTTTTACAACGCGTCGCGTGTTACCCTGAATTCCTGAGTGGCAATTGATTTTTGAATTCCGAGTGCATCACGCGCGTACAAAGTATAATAGGCACACGTAAATAGTAGCGTCGCGGTAATAATAGCCGTGTTATGATTTCGTGTTGGAAAAACAATAATTATGATAAAAGACCGCGGCTTCCGGCAGGCAGAGGAGACCAGACGATAGTAATAATATGATTGTGAGTGCGTTTATAACGCGAGCGGTTAAACGCGTCCGGAGAAGACACGAGTAATGGGATATTAATTATTATTATTTTAACATATTTTTGATATTTTTCTCCTCGTCGTTCAATCGCTGCACGAGATGTGCCGATATCTGACCAAGCGCAGTAGTCGGTTCAAATTGAATATCATCTCTCAAACGATTATTATTATTATTATTATTATTATTATTATGATTTGACGCATCACGATGCTATTATAATATTATATAATAAACAGTTGGGGATGGACGGACAGATTTTTTTTTTTTTTTTTGGGGGGGGTTTTATTGGTTTTTTTCACATATTTATCTCACACGAATGGAGTGTATAGATAGACGTGGGTCTATACGCACTGACCCTCCGACGAGAATAATTAATAGATTTTTTTCTGTTCCTTTTGTTTTTTCACTGTTTTTTTTTTTTTTTTTTTTATTTCATTTCGATTATTGATAGTTTTTAAGCGCGATTTGCCGTGAAATGATACGAAATATATTAACCGTTATACTATAAAATATATTTGTGACGTGTGTCTGTTTTAATCGACGAAAAAATCAGCACTTCCGCCGAATTTAGTTAGTGTCTGCGGATGGTGGTGAAAAACGTCGAAATCAAAATAATTGTAAATCGAAAACTTATAAAAAAAAGCCTTTTTGATATCATCAGCTGTATATATTATACAGATAGATAAATATAAAGAAAAAAGTTTTCATTTTTACGTCAAATAGAAAATTAACTTTGAAAGAGTACATTGTGGTGGTGCAAACCGTTTATGATGACTGATGTTATCAGTGTTAAATTTTAAATTGCATTTCCGTTTTGAACCGTACGCGCGAGTTTGTGCTTTCGGTTTGTTAATAATAATAAAGAAGACATCTCGACGTAATTTAAAACCATTTTATATACGAATACCTGTGGAATATATAATATAATTATTTTCCTAGCACCTACTACGGGGTTGATAAAATGAATTAAAATTAATAACATCTGCGTGTGTGTGAGGAACCTATAGAAATTCTTGTCATCTTCTACAAGAGTTATGCGGGTCCTATTGGATTCCGTATGTTTGTAAATTCAGTTGTTAATGCAGCCATATTCCCATATAAAATATATGGAAATTAACCCGCAACCTCGCTAACTGGGTAAACCAGTAAAATAATAAACTTTTAAAACAATTTTTTTAAATACTATGAGTAAACAATGTAATTTATTAATTAAAAAAGCCGGAAATACTTCGCACGATGGGTGTTCTTCGTACGACGAGTGGGATTCTCTTGACGGGTGTATTGAATTTTGAAGAAACGATAAATCATTTCTTCAATAAAACGATTCTGAACGAGCGAAGTTAATAATATAAAAAATAAATGAGAAAAAAAATGTTAGAAAAATGTCCAAAATTTTTTTTCACATTTTCAAAATTTTCTTGCGCCAAAATCTTTCTTACATGATTTTCTATCTATGTTTACATTTTCACGTAGTTCTGATCAAAAAATTATGGTTTCCGAGTCGTTTTAATCAAATTTTGGGTAGTTTTTTCCAAAAAAAAAAAAAAAAATGAAGA
>JAIPRM010006318.1:0-18908 GCA_025469315.1 Stegophylla sp. TES_Ste_2020 | reverse complement strand
TTTAGGTGGGGGTTAATTTTTTTTTTAAAAATTTTTTTTTTTTTTTTTTTTTTTTTTTTCAATCGACGAATAGACTTTTTCGGGAAGTAGCGAAAAAAAAAACCCCGTTTTCTTCGAACGCTATGCGTGATTATCACACTACAATACCGTCGTAATAGACTACGCACGCGTGTGACAGCTTCCGAGTCTATAATTATTTACCCGAGGGTATTATGAATGTTTTTCCAGAGCCCGTGTGGATCAGGAGCCAACAAACTGAATTTGTTTTTTTATTTTAATTTTGATTACGTACGAAAAACACTTCAAACAGTTTTTAAACACACGTAAATAATATATATTTTTTTTGAAATATAATTTATATTTTTTACTCTCACAAAATCAACAAACAAGAAGATAAGAAGTATTCGTACTAAAGTGGTCTATTACTCTATTATCATAATTGACTGAGTGTTATTAAAAAAAAAAAAAAAAAAAATCGTTAAGATTTGGTAATCCTGTGATATTTACATTCTAATATTATTCAATTGATTATTAAATATTGACCTGGTTATCATATTTACTAATTACGATTTAAATTTACAATTGATAATATTAGGCCGATTTTTTAGATTTTGAGTTAAGTAAAGAAGCTAGTGTTTTTGCAATGATGTTTTCCAAATTTCCAAATTTTTTTTCAATATTTTCAGTGTTTTTTTGGAACGAAATATTTCTCACAATATTATTAATCTATATAAACGTTTTTGTTTGGATAAAAAAAAAAATATTATTTTTGTGCCTATTTTTCAAATTTCGGGTTGTTTTTCCAAATTTCGAGAAAACAATTGGTAATTTTGAAAAATTATCTTTTCAAAGTACCATTTAAAAGCAAATCGGCGTTCAAAAAGTTGCTAATTGAAACTTTTGGACAAGTATTTCTATGCGAAGACGTGTGCACATTAAAAAAATAAAATAAAATAAGTATTATTGTAAAAACACTAGTATCTTCACTCACTAGCTCAGAATCTAAAATTTATTTAAACTCATAAATAATCAAATAACTGTTATCGATTTTTGAACAGCGCGTTGTCACAGTCAATAGGCGATTTATAGTGTTTAAAAACCAATCCAAATCGTATTTAGTAACCTGACCGAGCAATTTTACGATTTTCAACCAAATTCCAGCAAATGATTCGAGTCGAAATGTACAGTAATGCACGTTAACGCCGCCGCGGTGAAATTCTACGCGATAAAAACGTTGTGGACCAAAGGCTGTGCCCGACCACCGAGTCAATTGTTCCAAAATATACACTTAATCTCGTCGTTTTCTCGTTAAAAATCTTTTTTTTCTTTTTTTATTAATCCCCCCCCCCCCCGGACGAGATTCCGCTCGAAACGCACCATAAACATTATTCATAATTACTCGCGTCTAATGAACTCGTTCCCCGTCCGTTTAATTAAATCCGCAAAACGTAATTTGTGTGTATCCTTATTATTCGAAATTTCCGTTTAAGCGGTCAAAAAACTTTTTTTCCCTTAAAAGTTAATCGTCCGTTATGAACAGCTTTTATACAGACGTCCGCGCGCCCGACTCTCTTCCGCCGACTTTTATTCTTTCCACAACCGGATCTGAATTTCAAATTAGTTTCGAAACTACTTACACTTTAACCTCTCCACTCCGGTGATTCCGAAACACACACACACACACACACATATATATATATAACGAGGACGACAAGCCATCGCCGCAGAAATACTACGGAGACCGCCGAGTTTATTCTCGTCATTTCCACTGGTCTGCGCGGGACCGTACAATAATTTAACATAATATACAGAAATAATAATACGTAATAAGATGTCTTGCAGTGGTGTATTTACGACGGAAGGGATCTCCATGGGGTCCGAACCCCTCTCATTTACCTCAGTGTTCGAATTGGAAAAATTGAAGAAAGGGTGCTCTCGGGCTTTCAATTAATAAGCGTTCTCTCAAACTATGTAATTGATATACTATAAAAAATAATTAGTAAGGGTGCTCTCAAAATTTAATAAAATAGCAGAGGAGCTCCGTCTCCCTGAGCACCCCCCTCAATTAGAGCACTGATTTACCTTGTTTGATATCTGTTATCCAATAACGTAAAATGTCAAATATTATTTTAATTATTATGTTAATTTTTGAAAATATAAAAATATCTTAGAATTATAAGTTTAATATAAGAAATATCAAATAAAAATATGTAATAACAGCATGATTACATTTTGGTGCCGTAATCGACTGTGTATAAAACGACGAAAATTTTGAAAATGTATTTAAAAATTCAAATTGACCAAAAAAACCCTTTCACGCTATCGCCTAACATTTACGCTGTGGTTCAGATGACGATTAATCCAAATAATAACAGATTTCTCTTCTTTATTATTAGATACATAACAAAAATTGTATATCAGTTTACTTAATTTGTATTTAAGTTTTTGTTAAAATCAGCAGAGGAATATATAAATACGAGTATATATATATAAATGTATTACCTGAAATGCAATGAACCGCAATTAGTTCTGACTTTACCCATTTTAAGAATATATCCCCAGAATCACCCCTAGGAAATTCCTCAAATTTATTATTTCCAGAAAAGTACCTAATCACTATTCAGTAATGGGTTGAATTTTGTTTTTTAAAACTTAAATCTGAGTGTAATTATATTCGAGGAGAAAAACATCCTACGGACGAATTTACAATTTAATTTAAAAAAAAACAATAAAAAAATTACGGCGACGGAAATAAAAACGAATAAATATTTTATTCCAGTCGTAGATGGGATTAGATATATAATGATATAACTCAACGTTTTTTTTTACAAATCAAATAAAAAAAATAATTCGACAGTGAAAAGAGGGAATCGTTAATACGAGATTTCGACAACGGCTGCGGAGTGGGTAACATTAATACGATTTCATTCAAATAAACCGGAAATTCCTTCAGTCATTTTTTCACTTTTTCTTCCCCCCGAGATCCCGTGTCATTGTGTTCTAGTGGGGGTGGGAACGCGTCACCCGGGTCGGAGGTCACCCACGTGGTAGATCATCTCACACTCGAGTCGTCTAATTATTCAAACGCAGAAATGAACACACGTAATGCGTTTCTCGTTTGGGATTTAATTAGGCATAATATGATATTATTATAACATATGAAGTTGTCATGAGGTGACGTCACCACCACACTCGCACGTGTTGTCTCCGCGCGTCATACCTTTCGTCGATTGTATTTTCGTAAGACGTATCAATAGTGTGTTCAAGGGTTGAGACTCCAAAAATAAATTATTAAGTACTTGTTGTAAATATTCAACTATCAATAATATTATTTGTGTATTTTCTTGTAACATGGATAATACGGCGGTATATAGTTCTTCCCCTGGCTGATAAGAAAATTCGAAAAATCGAATTGTAGTGATACCAACATTGAAAACCAAAAGTTATAACTATAAGATTCAAAAAAACCGCTTTAATTTGAGGGGAGCGATTATCAAGCCGAAATGTCTCCACGTTGCACAATAAGCCGAGGAATATTTTTGATTTGTGGAGCGAAGCGGAGGCGTCGACGAGCGTAGCGAGTTGACCAAACACCCGGTAAACTGACCTACGCCATGATAACATGTTACTTTAACTATCTCATCAGGATTGCCTTACTTAAGGAACAAAATTCCTTTTACCGATTTTTTAATAATTTTGCCGTTGGTATTGACGAAAATTCGAGGAATGATAAGACCATTCTTATCAGCTGGGGGAAGTACTATACCCATCCCTGGAAAATATTATGGCCATAGTAATATGGTGTTAGCCATTGAGGTCATAATAACATAGTAGCCATTGTGACCATGGTAACCATTGTGGCCATGATAACACAACAGTTAATAAATGTTTATTTTATAATTTTTAATTATTTTTAAAGTTGGTAACGCCGTAATCTCCGTTCAAAATCGTTTTGTCTGGATAAATGATTTATAGTTTTTTCTTATTTTTTATTATCATACTATTTGATTTTAACACTCGGCTCTCAATGCATTATTAACGATACAATATGACGTTACGGGCAATATTAAAATATATTATCGAATAATCGTGAAAATCTTAAAACGATTTTAAGTGAACACATGAATTGGCTTCGACCCACGCTTCAAAAAACGTGCGATATTCTGCACGATATTTGTCGGCATGCGATAGTGTTAGGCGGATATACCGTTGAAAATACTCTGTGCGTCTGTCTATATTATTATTATAGTAATATACGTACTCAAAATCGCGGGTAGTGTTTTTGATATTGTGCGCGAAAAGCGAATTTAGGGTAACAGACGTCGTTGTCGGGAATCCTTACGTTATTATATTATTCGCTTTTATCCTTTCGCGCGCCAACCCGCGGTATTTCCGCGAAGAATGTATCATATTAAAAAAAAAAATACATATACACGCTGAAGTCTGGACGAGAACTCGCAGCAACTATATCGTTACATCACGTCAAAAGTTTACGATTCAAAACGCCCCTAACGTTTCCTACGTTTTTTTTTCCAAAAAAAGGCGTGGAGGGGAAGGTATCCAGGGACAATCATCGAACCTGAGTCTTAATCCCAAATTTTCGTTTATTTTTTTCGGGCAGCTTCTTTTGCCCTTATTTACCAACAGATTTATTCAATATTACCTAAAAATTTTGGGGTTTTAAATCAATAGAAAAAAAACAAACAAATAAGTTCCTAACAAAATCCGAACTTTATATTGTTTAAGAATTATAATTTGCAAAAAACTCTAGAAGTTTAAATCGAAAATCCCGAGATACGTGTGAATTGTCTATAGGTTATTGATTGTTTGGCACAATTTACGTACTAAAATATTGATCAATGATCATAATTATCATACTTTTCCAACAAAAATACATAATTTTGAAAAAATCTGTGTTTTTTTCTGATAACATTTAAAATTTTTGATATCATGATAAATGTAAAACGACATTGTGTTAGTTGTATGTATGACTAAAATTCCTAAAAAAACATCAAAAATCGGCGACAAATCGGGTTTTTGTATTTTCGGAAAAAAGTTCACCCGAGTATATTTTACACTTACTAATTATTGACGACTTTTTGTCCATTGAGCTTACCTGCAAAAAAAGAAAAAGAAAAATTTCGATTAGTATTTTCACGAAAAATCAATTCATGTATACACAATATGAACTCAATTAATTCCACGTGTACCTAACATATTTATACGTTTTATATTTATGTAACTGTGTAGAAAATTATGAAAAATAAATTTTTCTATAAAATTTTTGAAACAATTGATACAAGTAAAGGTTATTACTATATAAAACATAACTATAAATAACATAAATAAAGATCATTGGACAGATTGAATGTGTGACTATAATATTATATAATTTACCAATTCCCTAATTGTCTCAAATAACGATAAAATATTAATATGATAATAACAATCAAGATATTTCAATAATGATCAAATTGAACCGTTTTTGGAATAAATCTGATTGTTAAATACGGTTTTACTCGTTTATATTTCATTTCATTGACAAATTGTACGTCGATCAGAACAGGACGACGCAAACAAGGACCGAAACAATATTTTTTTGTAGGCATATTTTTGAATCCATAATTTTGTAAAATTCACTCTACACGTTTATATTGACAGTTCAAAAGTTGCAAAATTTGAAATTAAGGTATGTTGATGTTCTAAAATAATTAATTCCGTAATTGTGTAACTAGTAATAAATCAGACGAAAGTGATATTGCTATTTCGTCGTTGAAAAAGAAAACGTCGTTTTTGATTTTGAGTGGAGCGAAGAAGCTAGCGTTTTTACAAAGACGTTTATTTCATATATTATATACTTTTCCAAAGTTTCATAGAGTATAACTTTTTAGACCGAAAATCACATCTAGTTGTTACTTTTAAAAGGTCATTTTTTAAATCTCTCAATATTCTAGTTGCGGCACTGCAGACACGGGCCGACAAGTCAAGCACACGAATCGTGTAATAAACCTCTAGGCTACGTTTAAACGTTTTCGTTCTAATTTTGGAAGACTTAAAGTGCTCGCGGGCGCGTGCGCGAGAATGATAGAAGATGAGACTGTTATTATAGTGGAAACACGCGTGGTAAACGATGTGATACACTAGGGAATACGATAATTAGTGAATTTGTCAGAGTCGGTGACACGCGAGTTAATGAGTTTTAGAGAACGAGAACAAGACCTAGAGAACTCGCGACAGACGCGAGAAAACGCTCCGAGGACCCGTAAAAGCGTCAACAATTCAAACTATCAAAACTAAATACCAAGCGAAGAGAACGTGCTGAATTCTATATATGTATACATGTAAACTAGATTGTGTTTCTCGTGTGACTCTTGTGATCAGAATTTTAAACCGAAATAATTTTTTCCGGTTTACGATTTTCGTTCTTTTGTTATTACGATTATTATTATTCTTTATTTATTTTTTTAACCGGTTAATATTTGATCTGATGTTTTCTGTTTCACTAAAAACGGGTTTTTAATTTTAAAAATAGGTTCATTTCGTTTTTTTTTTTATAAAATTATTATTGATAGAATTTAATACTGTCTAGTTTTAACATAGGTAATATATTAATATGTAATAAGGATCTAGTGAATTATCGCAGATCCACTCCCTGATTTAGTGGAACATTCATGATTTACACGCGTTTTTTTCCCCCCGCATCCAGTCTCAAAAGCGAGCGGAACAATAGTCTCCATATTTTTACAACCACCTTTTGCAAAATATTGTCTTCATAAATATCCTATAAATTTGTCATATCTGCGTAAATATTATGCTACAAATTTGTCGAATTCGCATTTTTTTTTTTTAAAAATGCCAAAATATGCACAAAAAATGTTTGTATTTGAATGGATTATGTCTTTATATGATAATGAATATCTCACTTAAATTATTCTGCAGCCATTAATAAAGAATACGTGCAAATTCAACGAGTCCCGAACCCTAATAATAATAATAATAATTTTGATACGCAATCGAGGAATATTTTGTAGGAGCGCGTAACTCTCCCGGCCGGATGAAAACTAAAAACTAACCGCACAAGAGAGATTGTCGGTGTCTATCGTATAATAATAATAATTTATTATTTCGGGGAGTTCAGGGCCCGCCGGAACAGAACCGATAAACTCGAGTATATCATAATAATATATAAATATTATATTGCCGAGACGTCGACTAAAACGCCGTTGTAGTAGCTGTTGTTGTTGGCATATGTTCGGTTCGTTTCCCTCCCTCTACCACCACCACTAACGTCACCCCGACGCCGTCGCAGGGTCGTAAATGTACTTAACGGTTTTTCGCGGGAAATCGTCGTCGCGCGCGTATTTGCCGAACGAAAATAATCGTTGGCGAAATAATAAACGCGTTTTGTCGCTGCTGCTGTCGTTGTGTGTGTGTGTGTGTGTGTGTGGTGTTTGCGTGTGTGTTTAACACCGAATGAGCTGCCGGAATCAATTTCCTGAGCAGCATTAGAGTTATAAACTCTTCTTACGTACGATATTTTTTGAAAAACTTATAGAAATTTAATTTCTTTGATATTTAAGTCATAAACATAAATGCTTTATGAACAATGCTTTCCGAGTACACATAGTCATTTGATATAATGTAACAGAGACGTCAAAAGTGAAAACTATCTAGGAATTCTAATCACATGGGGAAAACTATTTTCAACAATTTCAATAATGAAGTAAAGAGTCTAATGAAAAGTTTATGTGAAAGTTATTCCAATAATACTAATGATATAATGAATATAATTAGTAAAAATCAAATAAAAAAGGCCATAAATAAAATAATCAGTGATCTTGATGATAATGTGTGTATCAATAAAATCATAAAAAGTCAATATGTCTAAATATAATATCGCATAATATATTAATATGTACTTATAATATGTAATGTTGATTAAGATTTGTTCTATAGTATTTTTTTTCTCTTTTGTCATGTTTTGTTATTAATTATACGTGTCTTATTTTAATTGCATATTATTTACTTTAAACGAATTGTGATATCGTTGAACTCCATATACCAGATACGAGCATAGCTCAGTTGGTATTCGTATCAGCTATTATTAAATTATTTTATTGTAATTCATTAATTGTAATTGTTTTGGCTGAATAAAAAATGATGATAATAAATTTCTTTTTTTTTTGCATTTTTCAATTTATTTTTATTTTTAGAGTATATTTTAGCATTTTTTTTTCGATCGTTTTATTCGTTGAATATTTGAACACAATATATGCCCCGACGATTTGAATGCACAGTATTTGTACATCATAATACGAACCTTTAATTTAAATTTAGTTAATTCAAAACAGTATCCGATAAACATAAATTAAATAATTTTTATCGTTTTAAGTCGTTTATGGTCTATGCACCGAGATTCTACTATAAAATGATTACACGGTGACATAATTTACAGACAAATCGATTCCAATGGGATTTATTTACTAAACTAATATGCTTCAGTAAGCGAAAAATCGTTGACAGCTTTTATTCCATTTATAATATGTATAATACTACAAACATGTGTGAATCAAAATTTTCATAATTTTAAATCACAAAAAACCCAAAAGGGTTTGTACTTGTCAGTTATTCGCTTACGAATCGAAGAATGTCTAATTTTCCGATCTTTGGCATCAAACTATTTTTTTTTCTATTGTCTAATATCGTTTTATTTAAGTTACTTCCTAAAACTGATTTAATTTCTAATGAAGTATTTTTCTGTTTTTTTAAAGTACAATAGTAACATGTAAAATTAATTTGATAGTTTACATTAATGTAAAACAGATTTATTATTACTTAAAAAATAAAAATTAAATGATCTATGGATTTTATACTAAAGGATAAACTCAACAATTGACAGAAGTATCGACGTGGGACTGGAGACTTAAAATTTTGCACAGATATTGCTCATACAACGTAGGTGAGGGTCAAAAAAGAATTTTGTCAAAACTCAGCCTTTAAACCGGTTCAAAGTTTGATACATAGACAATACATATTTGTATAAGTATTACATATTTGGTCACTTTACGTAGATAACGTTTGCCACCAGATTCCCAGCAATTGGCTTGGAAGTGATCTGAATATTAACTATATTAGAAGTATATAGGTTTACTTAGAGTCATAGGCGCCGATAGGGGGTAGTGAAGGATAGCAACTGCCACTCTACATTTTTTTCCGGGGTAGCAAAAGTATGATTTTGCTACCCCAAATATTATTGTGATTTATATATAAAATATGTAGAAATAGACAAACTTTTAGTAATTAAATAATTTTACATGTTACCAACGATTAAAAGATGGCTACATTTACTAATTATTTATTTATTACTAAAATTAAAATGTATTTTTTACCTCTAAAGTCTCTACTTTATTGAAAATATGATAACGATTCATTTGTTTCTTGAGATTTTTTTTTTTTTTTTTGAACAATTTGCTACCCTAGTATTTTTTTGCAAACGGCACCACTGCTTAGAGTTCAGTGAAATTTAGATTTTCGTGAGTGTATTTTTCTTGAAATTAATTATTCGTTTAGCGTTTTTATTCGTAAACTTTGTTGTTCGCGATTCGGTCGGAGTGGATCGCCGAAGAAGGGGTGGATAAAAATGGATTTGCCTGGGGCGGCAAAATACCTTTGCGTATTACGCAAACATATTTATGGGGGAAAAAAAAATTAGAAAGATAGACGAGAACAGGCGAATAAAAGGGTGGGGGGGAAACTTTCCACAGAAAACTTTGCGTACAATCCTCTGGGGGTGCAATGACGGCGGCAGCGGTGGCCCGAAGGCGGCACTTCAGTGAAAATAAGCTTTAGCGTTAAAAAAAAAAAAAAAAAAAATCGTTAGACCGGCAGAGGGGAAAAGGGGTGGGGGAAAGCTGCCGGGCAGAATATATATATATTGTAATAAAATAACGTGCTCGCTCGCCCGTCCGACTACATTATTTCAGCTCGTACATCGCAGCGCGAGCAGGCCGACGGATCGCAAATCGCAAACAATATTTTGCGCGTCGTCTGTTTGTCGGCCGCGAAAAAACTCGGAGGCAATGGCATTTTTTTTTTTCTCGTGTGTTTTGAAAACGACCGAACAAATATTTGTTACGCGCGCAGTAGTAATAATAATAATAATAACGCAATAATAACGATGGGAGGTGGGGGGAGGCGCCGCGCGATAATGGCCGACGATTTGTATATACCACCTATTACACACAGCAGCCACGTCGTGTAGTGTTTCGTCGTAACAAATCACTGGAAAAAAAAAAAAAAAAAAGACCCTTGCAAATATACATATAATACTACATTGTAAACAATATAAATCACGCGGGTGGTCGCCCGCAGCCTAACCGGCATCAGTCGTCGTTATGAACTCTGCGCGAACGGAGAACGGAGCTTACTACGGCGGCGACGTGTTGTACATTTATTGTATGGGGGCCGCTAATCTCACGGCCCTAACTGCCCGCGTAGTATTCGAAACCGATGTCATTGTTATTATTATTATTAGGGCTAGGAAAATGATTTTCGAAATAATGTTACAGTAAAATGATTTTATAATATGTAAAAAAACCATTGAAAAATTATTTGAAAATGTGAAAATTATTTTCAATACAGAAAAATAATTTACTGATGAACGCTTTTCCACGGTTCAAACAAATTAATTCTTAGAACACCTTAATACAATATTAAACACTTAGGTGAAACAAAAAAAAATTACTGTTTATGATATTTTTTTAATATAAATTCATTTTAACGCATGCATATAATTTTAATTTTGTTTCATTTTAATTTTTACTTATTTAAAAATTTTATTTTAATTTGAGAAATGTCTAACTAAATTTGGCGAAAATGTGGAATATTCCTAAAAATAACAAAAGCCGAATATAAAACTGACACTTTAATAACAAGGTGCAAATGTATATAATTGTTTTTTAAAAAAACATTTATAATAATGTAAATATAAAATTTTGAATTGGAAACGATGTCTTTTAAAAGTGTATTAAAATATAATTATAATATAGGTTGTCTTAGTACTATTTGATAAATACAATGCAATATTAATCGATTATTTACAAACAACTTGATTAAATAATAAATCAGACTGTTTAATTCTTACAAAGATATTTTGTTATCAATAAATAGCAAGTAAATAAATCAAGCTGGTTTGTACTCTAAATTGAAAAATAATTAGTTTCTACTCCTTTTAAACGTGTTCTCAATATCAGTTTTGTGATTTTATTAAGCCGCTTTGAAAATGATATAAGGCAAATTAAAGAACTTATTCGGCTGAATTTTAACTGTTCATTATTATTGACTTTTATCATTTTTAAGAAAAAAAAAAAATTATCTAGATACAATATAAAAAAAGACACAAATGCATCTAAGATACTTTTCATTTTGGAGATGAATTTCCAAATTCAACTATTAATCAGTACACATATTTGAATTGACTATAATTATTACCCTAAACTCTACAATTTTGGATTTTTTTTATTTTTTTATTTCCTATCATTATTAATCGTATTTTAATTTACATTACATGTGACAATTTGTCGAGAATTTTGAAACATCAATATTTTACTATACTAAACACTAATATTGTATTGTAGTTGCTGAATGTTGTAAATCATCAATTATTACGGTGATGTGTTATACAATACTAGTGGTAATGTTTAAAATTGACTAATGGCTATAATTTCAAATTACTTCAATGAACGATTTATTTATTTTGGAATCAAAACGTATTTTCAAATATTCGAAATGCTTTTATAGTAACAGAAATATTTCATTTGAAATACTATATATTTTTTTATATGAAATAGGTATTCGATTAGAATTTATGCCGAATAGTATTCGTCTCAATTTATTCCGAATTGTTTAGTTATTATTAATATATTTTCATTTCACTCGAGTCTGCCAGTCGTAAATACTCTGTAAAACATGGTAATTATGATATTTATTACAATGTCAGTTATTCAATATTAGTTCACATATTTTTTTTTTCTTATCATTTATTCAGTTAATTTTGGGGAAAAATTGTCGTTTTTCATATTTTTCAGGTGGTACAGTTAGTGTAAACGGTACCGTAAATCATTTTCATCCGTTCGGTCGCTGTAGTGTACACTAGACAAAAAATTAATTCAGCACCGAAAGGGTTAAAGACAATATACGAGAATGTTTAGGTTGTGCCGAATGTTTTATTCACTTTTTAACTATATATGTGTACAGTACACATAATTAATTGAAAAATAAATCAAAAAAAGAACAAAGAATGATATTATCAATGTCATATTATACGGTATGTAAATGAATTGTTTATTGCAGTTACTCACAGACAAAAACGAAAAATAAATAAGCCATAACGCGCGTGCGCATTAGGTCATATTTAAGGAAAATAAGGACAACAAATAGTAGGGCTAGGGACTTATAGCTCTAAAAAAACCTGAAAATATGCTATAAAATTTACAAAATATGCTCAAAAATGCTAAAATATTCTCTTATAAAATATAAATTTTACTGTAAAACCTCAAAATACTTAAAAATTGTATTATACGTATAATATATTTTAATATGTATTATTAATTCTTCTTCTATTATTTATGATTTTTTTTTTTTAATCTTTATTCTTTTTAAGTTTAACATATGTTTAATTTAAACAAATGAAAATATCAAAATAATATTCAATCTCTTCAGGTAGTATTCGGTAAAAAATTTTCCAATACCAAGAAAACTCAAATTAAATATTGAAAAATATGTATAAAATATGCACTTGAAATTCAAATATAACCGGAATATTATGCACTTATGTCGAAAAAAGAGCTAAATATGCAAATTAAAGAGAACTGCATACACAACTCTTGGTGTTATGAAACGCAATTTTCTATATTACTTACGTTTTGAATGATTTTTGAAAAACATGCTAACAACTATAAGTCCCTAACCTTAATACGTAATTAGCATATTATAATATAATAATCGAATTGCAGCGATATTTATAACGTTATCATCGCGAATTTTACCCCGTTTCAAGTGCGCACGCAAACGTCGTTTTAGCATTTATATTATGTGTATTTAATTTTTATCTCGCATCGTTTCTCTGTTCGCGGGATAAAGTTAACGGCGTCGAGCAGCACAACGTGTGACCGCGAAAACTTTGAGTTTTAGGGACAACCCCCAAGCACAACGAATGTCGTGTTACAAATGTAGATTAATTAAAATAGATTACAGTGATACGGTGACGCGGAACACGGCGTGTTACATAACGTCCGTTAATTTAATGCCGCTTTATATATTCATTATAATATCTCGCGTGCGGAACGCTAATGTGCTCGTTACACAAAACACACACACATACATATATTTATAAATGGGGAATTCAATGTCAGTCCGGATGATTCGTACCCGGAAGATTCCACTACCGATTTTGTTCCTGATTTTTCTCTCTCTTTTTTTTTTTTTTTTTTGTTACATCTTATCCTAAAATCCCCTAATTTTTTCAGATTTTTCCATCCCTTTACTACCTTTTTTTTTTTTTTTTTTTTAACAAAAGCCAACTCTGAGATAATTTAAAATTCATTTTCTTTTTTTTTTTGTTTTCATCTTTTCTGTGGCTCATAAGGGGTAAACTGAGTTAAAATTTCAGAGTGGGATCTGGATTGAAACATCGTTGAAAATTATTTTACATTTTTTTAAAGAACATTTTTTTGTATTAATGAGGTTTATTAGTAATCGAGATCCCTTTTTAACACAGTATTAGTATTATACTAATAATACGAATACGTTTCGAGCCACAAATTAAAATTTTCAATCACGTCTGCGTTAGTTTTCGTTCTCTCGTCATTTTAAGAGTTGTAGAGGGTGGAAAAATTTGAACAAAAAAATCAAGGATGTTTTTTCGGGGCTAGATACAATCCAACAGTACCAGGAGCGAAACGGGTGGGGATCAGGGTCGGAATCATCGGGACTGACGTGGAACGCCCTGTATACGTTTAAAACGGGTGTATACGAGTGATCGCAAGATAAAGAAAGAGAGAGAGAGAGAGAGAGAGAGAGAGAGAGAGAGAGAGAGAGAGAATAGACAGAAAAAATGAGCTTTCCGACCAGGTTAATTTCTCGAGGATTGATGATTTTTAATGCGATTCGGGTCACGCGCGGCCGGCGGCACGTTTTGATTAGATTTCGGACAGTTCCGACACACTCTTATAACATATATACTACATCAGCACTCAGTGTACTCGTATTATATGCTGCTGCACGTAGAGAGGAAACAAAACTTTCGAGTGGGCCCGGAGATATATTTTCCGATATACGTAGAACGCGTACTCGTCGCGCGACTACCTTTCGCCGATGAAGCGCCGTGAGTCGGTCGAAATAAAAGTCGCCGTCGAGAATAAGATACACATGCATTTCATTGGCCTCCTTTTTTTTTTTTTTAATTTTTGGGTTCTGATCACGCACACAATTTGTTTGTATTTGTTTGATAGTTTTCAGAATTTGTTTGATATCCCTGTGGGGGACTTATATCAATATAACATTTTTATTAATTTATAAACGGAGTCAATCTCAGTACTTAACGTTGTTCATTAACAAAATCTAAATGTTTAAATCGCCATGATACATCATCTATCAATGGATACGACTCCCATCGGAAAATAATGTTTATAAATAAAACTCAAAAGTAATTTTCAAAAATATTGTGATTCTCGTCTTTCACGAATAAACGATTGAATATTGATTTATATTTTCTAGTTTCCAACTGTTCTGTCGTTGCGTTTGATTTTTTTTCTGAAAAAATGGGGAAATTTATTGAGGGAAATAAAAGACATGAAACAAAGCATTTTATGTATATATAGGAGAAACGATCGAAACAAAGTTTATCTAATTTTTAATGGAAATAAAGTGAAATACGCATTTGCATGGTAATAATTCTATTTCTATCGTTATTTTAAGAAAAAAAAAATAATAAAAGACATCTGTTTCAAAGCCTTTAGTGATATTTAGTGTTATTCACTCGTTCTCTTTATTCTTTCAAGTAAAGGCCATACGTGATATTGTGTAATATTTGAATAAAAATTACCAAATAATATTATAATAAAATCATTGTTCAAACGGAAAATTGTTTGGCTTTTCAGCTTCGTAGATATCATTGCTCATAGTCAGAAATGTAGAATTTCGCGTTTTCACGAAAATTATTTTGGTTACTATCGAAAAACGAAATTATTTTAACGATATCAATTATTGAATTGCAACAGTGGTTCCCAACCTTGGGTCGCGATCCAAATTAGGGTCGCAGTAGTTTTTACGGTGGGTCACATCATTTATATATTTTATCATATTAGCATTATTGACAATTTATTTTCACGCTGAAAAATTCTAAAAGTAATCTGATAATAAGGTAAAATATAAACTTATTTTTTCAATACTTATTTTTCTCATTAAATTATCTTTCTTTTTTGTATTTTATTTTGGAAATAAAAGTAAAGTAAAGTAAAGTATACTAAATTTAAGAGAAGTAAAGAAAAGTAAAGTAAAGCAAATACAATTAAATTATAGACGAGAAAACCGGACATAATAGCACCATGGGTATTCTTCGGGTTAGATACTTTTGGTGACAACCATTATTTCATGATTTATCGTTTTTTTGAAATTCCACACACTCACCACGAGTATGTGATTGGAGTACCGAAGAATATCCGTAGTGCGAAGTATGTCCGGCTTTCTTGTCTATACTTTGCTTTGCTTTACTTTAACTTTTTTTTTTTCTCGTTCATTAACTTTTTATCACTTAGTTTTTGACATTGAAAATAAAAAAAACATTTTATTCGTGTATTGTTGAAAGGAATGCACGGAGATGCTTTACTTCATAAATTTCGACGTCGTTTGCCAAAAAATATATTTCAATTTCGTCCGTTTTATCGACTCCATGATAAAACGGCGACGCGAAACGAATGCGGTTAATGACGTTGTAAATTTTAAACGCCACACGATTTTAGTGTTTTAATAATAATAATAATAATATATTAAATTATCATTTGGAGCGGGCAGACGGGAAGAACCGTTTCCCAAGTGCGATTTGCATAAATTATATCCGCGAAAGATTTAAACGTGTTTAATTGCGATTCCTACGGACCGGCCAAACGCTTCGCTTGCCAAACGACTACGATATGTATTACTGTTTTATTCGTTTCATCCCCTTGTATAGCTCGGGGGTGGTAAACTGGTATACGACTTTCGGTCTGGCCCGTTCCATCTTTTAACATTTAACACTATGCAATATGAAAAACAGACGTACTTCGCACCTTAGGTATACTTCGCTCCTCGAGTGGGATAATCTTTTGAATTTTTAAGAAACGATAAATCATTCCTTCAATAAGACGACTCTGAGTGAAGCTTCAGTTTATTCAAAACAACAATACTTGAAAAAAAAAAAGTTTTTGAAAACAAAAAAAACATTTATTTTTTAATCGGCCATTTCAATATTTCACTATATATTTATCATGCGGAACTTCAGTAAATTCTAAACAACAATAATTGTCAGTTATAATACACTGAGTATCTTAAATATTTAAATTATATTTTATAATTCGTTTGCGATAAGTATTGCTGACAGTATCTCAAGGTTTAGGCAGTATTACATTTGGAATGGGTAATGACATAATTATTTGGATTTTAAGCTGTAATTATAACTTAAAACCACTGTAAAAACTATTCACTGTGCCAACTTCCTTGAAAATAACGGGGGAAAAAAATTTCGCTATTTTCTTCCAACACTTTTTATTTTTCTCGGTTAATAGTAAAATATAAAACTGGCCGAGAAAAAAACAACTTTTTTTTCATTATCACGAAAAAGTTTATATAATTTTCAAGTAAAATTATCTCGAATAAACTGAAGCTCCGCTTCAAAATCGTCTTATCGAAGAAATCATTTATCGTTTCTTTAAATTTCAATACACCCCGCAATAGTGTCCCACTTGATGAGTGAAAAATACCCAAGGTGCGAATTATACGTCCTTTTTTCTCTCCTATTATTATAATTCATGTCAACTAGCGTTATTCTCGTATTATATTATAATAATATGATATCACCCTACCAAAAATATCCACGCCTACAGCATCCCCTCCCTTAGCACCAGGACCCGGTTACGCGTAAACGGCCCACGTGCAGACGATAATATAATCGATTGTGCCAGACGGTTTTTCTATTTTTCGCATCAACGATCAACAGCTACCGCGTATGTTCGCATTTTATATTATTATTATTATCATTGTTATTATTATTATTAAATTACACGTTGATTATTAATTATTAATTTACACCGAATTCGCAAACCTCCGCCGCCGCAGCCGTCTCGTTAAACTCTGCCACTGACGTTTATACACCGCACGTCATTACCGTTATCGCGTAATAATAATTATTATGCGTACCTACGTATAATAATAATAATTTTAAGTCATATTGTTAATTGAAAAATATCCGATATCACGTGTTATACAGGGTGATTCATTAGCAATATTATTCACTCCCTTTTCCTCTCGTAAAAATGTGAAAATTTGGATTATTATTTTTCGATGTGTTTTAGTTACTATAAAAACCATGTTTTGCATACATTTTTTTTTTTCATGTCACCTTAAGGATGACCTGAGGTAATTCAAATGGTATTTTTTTTTTTAAATGTTACCTCCCTCCCACCCCATTTAAACTACGGAATTTCATTCGGTTTATTTTCCCGTGAATTTCGACGTATTAAAATCGATATTCGAACGAATGATTTTTGAATTATTCGAATCAAAGTATTAAGGACAATAGTCACTTGGACACATAGTATTTTAGTTACCGACGTTTTACATAATAATTATTGTGAATCTATGATTTTATCGACTTAAAATCAATTAGCAATGTTACTCGTTCGAATTTTGACTTCAATACATCGAAATTTTCAGAAAAATTACCCGCATAAAATTCGATAGTTGAAATATGGGGGGGGGGTTTGAAAATATGGGTGGAGAGTTTCGTTTGAGAAACAAAAGTTTGCATCGCCACATTTCATCCTTAAGTAAACACGAAATTAAAAAACTTATGGAAAACATAGTTTTTATAGTAGGTCGAACGTTTTGTCAAAAGAATGACAAAATTTTTCCGTTCTTACGGTCAAAAATGGGCACGAACATGCTTAATGAATCACTCTGTATACACGTGACAGTCTCACGCGTTATTTTTTGCGCGACAGTTTAATAATAATAATTATTATTTGTCGATTTAGCGAATTGCATACGTGGACTCGCGATTGAAGTGTGTATCGGATTGGTTGGGGGGGGGGTGAAGTGGGAAGATTTAATATTATTTTTATCTCCGGACGTGTAATGGTAATGTAGTTACCCGTTAATTATAACGCGCGAAAGCGAAAAAAGTTTCTCTCGTTATCTCTGGCACCGAAACTTTATTGGCAATATATTTGTTCCACGGTTAAGAGAGTCGAAAAAGAAAAAAAAAAAAGGCAGAAAATAAAGGAAGGAAATAATCATTAATAAATAAACCCCTCTCGGACGCGCGCGCGCGATAAGATATTCCGAAGTTTTTGGCGGAGGGCCTAGGAAAATGTTAATTTTTTTCTGCGTTTTTCGTACAACTCGTATACTTATATACAATATAAGCGATATACCATAGCAGTAGCGTCCTGGTTTCAAAAAAAAAAAATTAAATATTAATAAAATGATATGATTTTTTAAATTGTGGCTTAACAGGGAGGTTACTCTTTACCAGGGACGCCCGGAGGGAGGGTCCAGGTGGTGCAAATGCACCACCTGAGATTTTTCCAAAAATTATTCATAACAGAAGACGTAGAAATATTTACCAAATTCTGAGAATCGCTAAAGAATCATAT
>JAIPRM010006317.1:0-18909 GCA_025469315.1 Stegophylla sp. TES_Ste_2020 | reverse complement strand
GAAAATGTGAAAAAAAATTTTGTACATTTTTTGAAATTTTTTTTTTTTTGTTATTAACTAATTATCCTTCGTTCAGAATCGTTTTACTGAAGAAATGATTTGTCGTTTCTTTAAAATTTAATACGCCCGTCAAGAGAATACCACCCGTCGTGCGAAGTATGTCCGGCTTTTTTATTTTTATTAAAATTCAGAAAATATGTTTTGTATCAAAACAACCCGAAAAAGATCTAAAGTCAAAACCATACGAAACCTAATATAATATTATAACGCGGGAGTAGGCGACCCGCGGCCATCGAACCAATTTTGTGTGATCCGCAAAAGCCGTTAAAATTTAATATTACCCATAACGCTGTCCACACTCTGCGAAAAAAAATTCGTCTAAAATGGACACAAAATTATTAATGGTGTACACTATAGTTTATAAACGAATATCATCGAACTCCAAAATGATATTTAAAAAGTATATATATATATATTTTCTGGAATCGTTCAAATTTTCAGTGGTTTTTCTTAGTCAAAATTAAAATATATCAGGAAATTCACTCAAAAACATGTGTTTACTTAAATAGCGTTCTCGGCTATGAAGTACAGAAACAGTAAACACCATGGACATTTACTTACTGTACTTCGAATTTTGTTTGAAAGTTGATTGATTTGAGTTACCGTATGACTTTTGAAATTTATATATAAAAATTGTCCTTACATCATTTTCAGATTTTTAATTTTTCCTGATAATTTTTTTTTTTTTTTTTTTGTTATTGTCTATATACTCTTATACTATTTTGTTTTGAAATAAAAATAAACATAACTGAATACCAGAATACTCTGGAACTGAATACTCATATTACGATTTTTGATAGATATAAAATTATAGATGTTAGGTAAGAGCACACGGGAAGGCAGATCCAGCGTGGATCCAGCGCGAAAAAAAAAACGAATTCTAGATCCTACATGATATCGGGGACACGGCTATAGCGATGGGGTGGTGAGGTATGATCTACCGAGGGAATCTCGACTGACTGATCTCAATTACAGTCATCGAGTGTGCAGTCGAGTTGAAAATCGGTCGCAAAAAAAACAAAAAAAACAAATACCGAAAATGAAAACATTGTACGTACTCATACACACACACACACACACAAACATAAATTGACGTGTTTGAACACGTGACGTGTTCTCGTTCGGCTCCAAAACAACATAACCGTCGTCGTCGTCGGTATGCCGTTTTTTTCCCAACCCGTCCCCGTGGGCTTCCGATGGTCCGTGGACGATGACGCGGGTACGCAGGCACACGATACGTTTAGTGGATTTGAATGTTTTTTTTTTTTTTTTGTTTCTCTCGCGTCGAAATACCTAATCTCGTGGAATACGTCGTAATATATTATCATATTATTGTAATACCTATTTTTTTTTATTTGTACTATACATACTACTATTAACGCTGCTAACCGATAAATCGGCAGCGCTCTAAGGGGTTCACACGTAGTCAGCATTCGAAAACGATACACACATAATATGATTACCGCGAATGGTGACAAACGTGATAATGATATTATAAAAAATGAAAATTTCATACACTTTAATAATAATAATAACAATATTAAAATATTACACAATAATAATATTAAAAATTCTTTAAACTTTGGAAGTATAGAATAATTCTACGTCAAACAGATTTTTACATTTTTTAAACGTTTTCCAAAAACTTCGAAAGGAGGTTCAACCCATGTGACACCTCCTCGCGTACGCCTGACGGAAGTTAGATAATTTAGATAAAATTATGTCTTTTTTGACGTCAATAGTGAGTAGGAATTTAATAAATTATCAAAAGATAAACATTTTCAACTTAAGCCCCGCATCTATATATCTGCAGTGCCCTTGTATACGAACGGAACCGACTCGGCGTTAGCGATATTATTATTGATTATTGTTTTCTCACGTGAAACATCAGTCACACGTCACACAAATTACAATATTTGAGTAACTCAACGTGCGAACGTCGTGAGAATTGTATACGCACACAAAGTGTCGGCACGTACGCCAATGTGTGTTTTGTCATTTTTTTCGTCATCCGCAACGCGAATGCGGTTTGCCCTTGTTTGTTCGATTTGGTTAATTGTCCTTAGGGGAACCAAAATAGACGATAGTGTTCGACCGGACGTTACGCCGCCGGCCTTGCGCCGAAATCGCTGAAAATATAATCTATGCAAATATTTTTGTAAACGCTATTTGAATACACGACAGATTTAAAATGGGGGAAAAAAAAAAAGACGAGAGAAAATCCCTTAAACAATATTCTCCCAAAAAGTTCTAACGAAAGTTCGGGACTTGTTGCATTTGCATGTTCTTTAATTTGATGACTGCAGAATAATCTAAGTGAGATATAAAAAACTGTTTCAAAACATAATGGACTCAAATAACAGAATTGATTTGTGCATCTTTTTGCATACTTTACTATTTTTTAGGAAAAATGCATTCTTATTCATATTAATTTTGAATATTATTGTTATTATTTAAATTTATTGAAATCTTACACTCACTACTAGTATAAACTCAAATTAGCTTTGTATGGAACACATATTAATTTTTTTTTTTTTTTAATTACCCGAAAATCTTACTTTTATGCAGTAAGAATTTCGATTAAAATATATTTTTCATTCGGAACAAACGCAGTTATATGTTTTATTAAACGTTGAAATATATTTTGAATAATACATAAAAAAAATATATACATAATATTCCAGACAAATTTCTCTTCTCAGGAATATTCCCCCTGGGATTTCCCGTAATTAAATTCTCGCTAATTTGCACATCATTAACTGGGACACCCTGTGTGCATACCTACAAAAATAATGAAGAAGCACATTTTTTCATATATGTAAAAAAAAAATAATAATAATATACACATACTTTACTGTACAACATAATATATTATTATTATATAATAATGTTGCTCAGAGAGATTTCGGATTTTCGTTATTTTTTGTCGAACCTTACTGAAAATTTAGATCCCGGGGCGTCAAAACATTTCCCCCTACCCCCTCCACCACCGGTTTGACGCAACGGGTTCACGAACTCGCGCGTGCCGCGTGTAATAATAACTGGCGCAACGAATGAAATTATTTACTATAACTTATAAAATATAATATATAATACACACAACGCACTCACGCGTACCGATGCATAATATTATGTGTGTATGTGTGTAATAACACGCGGCCGTTTAGAATATTATTATTATTATTATTATTATTATTAGTATATTTTAGTAAACGCGCACTTGCGTGTGTGTGTGTGTGTGCGCGCGTTTTTGAGTACACGCCGCCGCTCGGTGATTTACCGTGAGAATTTCACGACCCGACCGCGCTTAGAGTCTCGGTACACCAGTATTTACGTATATGAATTATAATATTATACACTTGTCCGTATCTCGTTGTGGTGATAGTGGTGGTGGTCGTGTGCTCCTGGCGTTTCGTAATAAATAACGTTATTTGTTCGGAACCGCGCGGCGGCACAGTCGCGCAGGTACGTAATATTTTTATTATTATTTTTTTTTTTTATGCCCGTTATAATATCATAATGATAATGATTATTAGAGTCCGGATTTGTATTCCGTTGAAAAACGATTGAAATATTATGTGAATGTGCAATGAAAATCAATGAATTATTCCCAAAAAGTGTGCTCGTAAAAAATAAAAATTCGCCTATGACGAACAACAAATTAACCGATTCGTAACCGATTGAATGCATTATTTTAGATTCCGAACGAAGTGAAAAAGCTAGTGTTTTTACAATGGTGTTTATTTTTTTATTTATTTTTTTTTCTGTTTACAACTTTTTGTATGGAAATACTTGTCCAAAAGTTTCGATCAGTAACTTTTTGAAACCAGATTTGCCTCTAGATTGTACTTTAAAGAGGTCATTTTTTGAATTTCTCGACTTTTGAATTTTCTTTTTGGAAAAAACTACCCAAATTTAGACAAAAACGACTCGGAAACCATCATTTTTTGATCCGAACTATATTAAAATTTAAACATAGATAGAAAATAATATAAGAAAGATTTCTGCGCAAACAAATTTCGAAAATGTGAAAAAAAAATTTAAACATTTTTCTATCATTTTTTTTCTCATTTATTTTTTATATTATTAACTTCCTTCGTTCAGAATCATTTTATTGAAGAAATGATTTAACGTTACTTTAAAATTCAATACACCCGTCAAGAGAATCCCACCCGTCGTGCGAAGTATGTTCGGGTTTTTTTTTCTTTTTTTTCTTTTTGTACCCGCATGAGATAACTCTATGGGAGGAATTTTTAACTATCTTTTTAAACCCAATACAATTTTCTGAATAATATAAGTGTCCACAAAAATTCAGATCGCATAACATTTAGTTTATTCACTGTCAAATGTTTTCAAGAGCTACGTAGTTTTACATACCACAGTTTAGTAGTACCTATGTACATTATTTTCATCTGAGTATATCACGCATCATGTCTGCGGACAGTGACAATAAAAACGGTCATAATAGTAATCACGATTACGCGTTAATTTCTCTGTCTTTTTTTTTCCACACGTTAAAATAAGTACTTTATTTTTAATCACACTACTTGTGTGATGAAAACGACGACGGTAGTTAGAATCAACAGGCTGCTTGCACATGTCATTCGTTTGTTTACCATCACAACTGCTGGTAATATTTTGTATGAATGTTATAATACACAGTCTTCATTTACACATCCGCGTTCACCGTAATAGCCATTTCCTCAATAACGAAACGACAAATATTTTTATGTTTATATTATTTAGTTATCATTGAAAACTATGAATAGTTATTAGTTCACTATAAAATATTTATGTATATATTATTATATGTAACTTCTTGGAGTATTTCAGTCGTTATTTTTCCCAATATAATTGCGGTTCATTGACTTTTAGGAAATATCTTTTTTTTTTTTTTTCTATTCATTAATATGAAAAATTATAACCCATGGTGGTTTAGTTACTTAAAGAGGTTTATCGTTTTTTTTTTTTTTTTTTTCATGTCACTATTGATGGAATTTCATGTGTATTTGATTTGAGAAAAACAATAGAGAATTGAACGACTGACAATGTATGTTATCTCCAAAACAGGCCTCACAAGTCTACAGCTCTAAGTACAATAAAACATTTCGAATCTTTGAATTTAGCACAGATCCTGTTTAAAACATCAAAAGCTCTTAAGGTTTTACTACGATATAATTAATATATATATATATATGCATATTTTAGATTCTGAACAGAGTAAAATCATGGGAATTAAAAAAATAAATAACTAAACTCAATTTAATAATTGAATTTTTTTTAAACTTTTAACTCAAAATGCAATTAACTCGTTTTGCCGTTTTCGACTGACTTAATCGAGTTAAGAATATAATATGTATAAACTCGCCCTGGTTTGGCAAATGCTATAAAGTCACTGATCACAAAGCGTGCCATAAATATCACGCAGAGAACGCGCGTCTAAACAGGTGGGTAATATGTAGTAATATAATTTCAAATCGCTTCGAAAACGGACACAAATCGAAAACGGACAATATAATCGAAACGTATCGCGTGCCCACGAAAAAAAAAAAAAAAAAATACAATTCCAACGTAGCAGCAAAAACTGTGAGAAATAAAGTTTTTATGCAACTATACGATGTCAAATTCAAATGAAGATCTGTACGGTAGGTTTATATACCGCGTCTCACGCCGATTATTTTACTAGTCCCGTCACTTTTATTACTTTGTTGTTATTTGATGTGACAATGTCGCGATCGGTTACAGAGCAAAAACATCATCGAATAACAACGGGCATGCGCGTGGGGCGATTCGAGGGGCTGAAGAACGAAAACCGCAAAAAAAAAAAAAAAATGAAGAAAAAAACGCCACAGGCAATCGAAACGGACGAAATATCACGTGCAAAAACGGTAAGCAGTGGTTGTTATGTAGTATTAAGTCGATTCGAAATGACTGGCCTTGTACCTACTTGTAATTATCTCAATAATAATTATTAATTATTATTATTACTACTTTTTTTTTTTTTTTTTTTGTCGGATTCGTTCGGTAGAACCTGCTGATCTTCAGCACGAGGACTATACTTAGGTAAACCGAAATAAAATATAAATAAAAAAAAAAAAAAAAAAGGACGTATCATCCTTTTCCCGAGGACCACGATGATCCTTTTCGTACGCGCACTGCATCCAGGACCTGCAATTTAATCCGTACAGAAGTCATTTCGACGTAAAACGCTAAATATAATACAACTACTACACGTGGTGTATTCGCAGGTAGTTAGATTAGACGTCGCGGAACGCTCACCGGGAGGGCGTTTCGTATATACAACACGTGCAATTATAAACCGTTCCGAGAGAGGAAACCGATCGAGAGACGTTTAATTATTATTATTTTCCAAATAGCGTTGGCCGCCGATTCGGACCGAACGCGTTTAACTGCAAATCATTTTATTTTTTTTTTTTTTAGTTGACTAAAAAACAAAATAACTCAACTAAATTAGAAATAAGTTACTGTTCAAAGTACCAACTAAAGGCAAAATCTGGTTTCAAAAAGATGCTGATCGAGATTTTCGGACAATTAAATTAATACGAAAAAGTGTTCACAGAAAACGAAAAAAATAAACATCACTGTACAAACACTAGCTTCATCACTTCGTTCGGGGTCTAATAAATAAATAGATAAAATAATATTCTCATTGCGTGCACACGATTTACTCTTATTCTCAACCGTGTGTATAAAATTGATATATATATATATATATATATATAAATCAATTATGTGGGCAGCGTCAAAACATAACGAGTACGTGTAAACGAAAGTAAATACTGTGTATCGTGATATGTTTCCGGTGTTAGGGGCGTGCGAGTGTCCGGCGGCGTTTATGACCGTATTCTAATTATTGTAGTATATTATTATCATGTACGTGAGTAATAATTACTCGCCGAACATGGGTATATAATATAGTTCATATATTTTATATAGAAAGGATTAACGATCGCGATAGTGACGTCATCGGAGGCTGCGAATCGGAGTGACTTAAAACTAAAAAGCTTATAAACGTATTGCTGAACGTTTAATACGTGGTACCTGGTTGTATATACTTTTTTGTGACAAATAATTTCCATCAATATTTTTATTGTTCAATGTTCATCGACGAAGCGATCGATTTATGTGCAAAAAAAAAAAATCGTCATATCAGATTTATTGATAATAATAATTTTCCTAATTTTTATACATGAATTATGTTTTTTTAAATCAAATATTTATACAATTCCTATGTTTTGTATATGGTGTAGGATTTGTATGTTATTACATTTATTTCGTTTTGGATAAATAATGGTTTCACTACAGAAATACATTGCAGTATTAGTTGAACATATAGTTGATATTATGTATTTGACCTTAAATACATATTTTACATTAATATTTGTAAAGCAAAGTAAAACAAAGTAAATTAAAACAATACAACGCAAAGTGTAGCTAAGATGAGTAAAGTATACTTAAGACAGCCAGAGCATACTTCGGCACAATGGGTATTGGATATTCCTCGCTCCTCGGATCAGATACTATTGGTGGGTGTGTTGCTTATTGTTCTTTATATTGTTAACATACTTCGCTCAGTGACGTAATATTGAATAAATGATTTATCGTGTCTTTAAAATTCAACACATCCACTAAGATTATCTGATTGAGAAATAAGAACACCAATGGTGCGGAGTATGCTTGGCTTTCTTTTGTCGATACTTTACTTATAATTTTTTGATTTATAGAAGCAAGATTTATAGTATGGTTGACTGGTTCAGGTGGACTTATCCATCTTTTTCCTCCTGTACCAGCTGCAGACTGCATCGACAACATGGGAAAATCACTTGCACGGATTTTGAAATTTCAAAAATATCTTGGTGTGAACTAAATAATCCACATACACTCGCACAACAGGTTGTACGACGACAATAATGATCGAACGGGTGAGTGAACAATTTCGGAAAAGAAAACTAAATAATTTGACCACCGAATTTCGTTTTCAAAAAAACCGTTGTGGTGGCGACGGCGGCAAAAGCTTCGGTGGCGGCGGCGGCGGTGAGAACCGGGCGGCAGAGGACCCGGCAACAACAGCATCCGCATCATCATCATCATCATCATCATCGGAGGGTTCAAAGGGGTTGTTTGGATGCGTTTCGGCGGTGGTCGCGCCCCCCGAAACGGTCTAATTGGCGGTTTGGTAACGGTGGTTGGCGCCGTCGGCACCGGCCTCGGGTCGTAAGTCGCCACTAGGTATCCCACACCGGGTACACGCGCGCGCGCTCGCGCACGGGTTTAAATGTTTTTTTTTTTTTTACTGTTTTTTTATTTTTTTGGTCTCCTCCTCTGACCTTTATACACACACACACAACGATACCTACGCGCTGTACTCGCGAACCCGCTATTATATATTGTACCACCGCCACAGCCGCCTTCGTCGTTTATTAGTGAACTCCGAAAGTCCCTCTATACAATATCATCGTCATAATATGTATATATATATATATATAATATATTGTGGGTAGGAATAGGTGTGTGCGTTTAACGTGTATAAAAAAAAAAAAAACATAAATACACGTACGTTCGTCGTTTCGTCGTATGCGTGTGTACTTGTGTGTACAGCGTCTTTGGCGGCGGCGGTCCGCTGAAGCTATAATAATATTATTATTATTATTATTATATACAAATATATATATATATATATATGTAGTTTCATCATCGCACAACGCCCACGTGTAAAACGGGCGACGTTTTCTCACGGGACGCAACGTCTAATTTTACGGGGATTTATATATTAAAACGATACACAAAACACACTGCAAACGGAACGCCCCCGGCGCGCACACACGAGTACGACTTGTGTATAATAATAATATGACGGACAAATCCTGTGCGACGACACAGACGAGTCGGTGAGAAGGAAATTTTCGAATAGCCCCCCCCCACCCAAATATCGGACGATGTAGGTACGTGATTTTTGCTGGGCCCAAATCGTTTTGGTCAGAATCCATGAGCGTGGGCGTGCGCTCGGGGAGGGGGAGATGCAATGGTACCCCCGGACCCTTTAACAGAGGCCCTAATTCCGTGACCGAGAACCAATTTTGGGTTGTGACGGGTGTAATCAGGTGTAATTTAAAAAACAAAATTTAAAATGTGATAAATTTTTCCAAAAAATTCGAAAGTTATTCATATTACAAACAAAGTTAACATTTTAGATTCTGAATGCAGCGAAAAATCTAGTTACAATGATATATGTATACACATTTTCGTTTTCGTATACAAAAAGAAAATGTTTAAAAATTCGACAACCAACTTTTTGAATCAGGATTGTCCTCAGTTAGGTAATTTTGGGAGGTTAGTTTTTGAAATTCTCAATAGCTTTTCCAAAATTTGGGAAGTTTATTGGAAGTAAAATTTTGAAAATATGAATAACCTTTCACAAAGTAATAAATGTTTTCAGCTACACCCTGTGTATACAGTAGGCTAATGAATTTGCACTCACTGGATACCCATCCATACTGTATTTAGGTCTGATCAATTATTTGGCACAGACCTCCAGGCGGTGAACCACTAGCAGCCGCGTCGTCAGTCGTCACGGCGCCGGAAGATAAAACATCTCAGTCGTTCGATACTTAGTAAATAATAGATATATACGAACCAGTAGTGAATATATAATTCGAGGGGGGGAGGGTATGGTTACTACCTACTTATTTTCGAAATGAAGTACGTCGTGACTCGGGAACTAATTTCTCTTCTTTGGGAATTTAACAAAACTTAAAGAATAAAGCTTTTTTCAACAAACGAAAATTTTTAACATCTAAGAAATACGTAACATATTATAAACAGCATTTGTTGGTCAAAAACATAGTTAAAAAAAAAAAATAATAATGTTTTTTACGCCTTTACTAAGTATAAAAATAAAATATTTCGACATACTTTGTTGACCTATTATAGGTATAAAAAATAAACGAGTGACTAATAGTACAACACTTTATACAACATTACGGGTTGCAGCCCTGGGGAGAATATGGGTATTGGGGTATATTGGTGAGTATCAACTATACCGGAAAAAAATTATTTATGGGCCATTAGGGGGCTACAGAGAATCCTGATTTACGGTGTACTAACATCCCTTAAATACGCCACTAAGCGTACGTATACAAGTTTATACTACTACGGTTATACCAGAGGCGCTATCTGGACGGCGGTAGAATGTGAAGTGACACGCAACCCCTTGATTTTGAACACTTCGATCGGGCCGAAGACAACAATATATTTTGTAATTTAACAACATTGATATTTATTATATCGAAAGTTATTTGTTGTTTTATAATCCAAAATATAAACCATGTGTTATCTGTTAATGTCGTGTCAGAATTGAATAAATGCTAATTAGAACTGGTAGTATTTTTTTTTTTTTTTAATTAAAAATTTAATTAAAATTTTGCTATTTTAAAATAAAACATTCCTTTTGATCACGCTCTATTTTTAATTTTATAAAAATAATAATTAAATAGTCTAGTTAAAATATGCGAACCCCTCGAAAAAAACCAAAATGGCACCCTCGGATTATACGATGGCCGTTCTAGTCCAACAACTTGTGGCATGTCCGGATATTTAAATTAAAAAAATGTGTAAAGAACTATGAAACTCATTCTGCTATTGCTTCCAAAACTACTTTGAAAAAAGCTTTGTTTTGTTTGCTATGTAAGATAAAGCCTGTGTACTTATAAACTTTGATGTGATGATTTTTCTAAATATTTCAAAACGAACATAACTTTAAAAATTAATTGTCACAGTCTTCAGAGGAGGTCAAATGCAAAGGGGTGCGCATGATAAAAACCAAATTTTGAGAAAAATCAGTTTAAAGTTTGATTTGTGAGTAGAGTAAATGCGAGTTATTTATTTTTATTTTTTCTCGACAATCGGCGCCACTCGATACGAAAAAAATCACTCATGTCTCTTCGCTGCTAAAATATTTCTTATATTTGTCGAATATTTTAATTTTTGTCACTTGTACCCCTCAATAGAGACTCTGAAGCCATAGGTTACACACCTGCACCGGTACCAGTGTACCGCGTGGGGGTGAGAACTGTTCGTATAAATCACGTGATTCGCCAACCCTTATGGGATTATCATTTATATTAATCGACATCGGATCGGACGAGAGTATTAATTAAGATAATTATTATTTGAAAAAAAAAAAAAATACATAAAGCACATACAGACACAGACTTTTTGTTAAATTCAACGTTTGACGTCCAGGGAGATAAAATCATCAGATCTAATCGAATTAATGTCTTATCATTTTTTTTTTTTTTTTTCTAATTTACAGAGATCCACTAATCTACAAAACTATCACTTTTTTTTTTTTTTTTCATCCCCTTAAATTATATAGCGTAGTGGTGGTGCGTAGGCTATTGCGCGTAGACATGGGCGTTAAAAGGTCGGCCTGTTCTCTTTGTAACGACGGCGTGGCGGCGGCGGCGGAACAAAACGCGGGCGGCAAGTCTCGGGGTTTTTACGAGGAGGCGTTATGCTCGTTCGGGACTTATGAAAACATAACCCGTCCCGTAATAATAACGTTTAGAAAAAAAAAATAATAAAAACAAAAAAAAAAAAAATAGAAAAAAACAAAAAGAATAAAAAAACTGATAACAATGATAATATAGCGCGTGGAAATAAATCAAAATTAGGGCGTGTTCCGATCGGGATTTGCATACGAGTTTGGAGTGTCCTGGACATTCGTGCGTTTTGCGGGCACTAGTCGTGCGGTGACAACGAAACGGTAACGTTATTATTTATTGTAATAATTACCGCATTGAAAGCGTAATAATTTTACACGAGACTCGAAATACAGGGTGTTTAAGTGAGATTTGACAAAAGGCAACGACTCGTGTCCTGTTGATAATTATTTAGATTTTGAGCGACGCGAAGACGCTAGTGTTTTTACAATGATGTTTGTTTTTTATTTTTTCTGTTTTTTTTTTTTTTTTCACTTTTTCGTATTGAAATGCGTGTCCAAAAACGGAACGTTGAAGAGATCATTTTTTCGAAATTCCCAAAAGTCTTCTCTAAGTTTGTGAAAATCTTTACAAAATTTGACAAAAAAGAATTTGAAACCATCTTTTTTTTTTTTAATACAGACTTTATGAAAATTTAAATATAGATAGACAATAATATGGGAAATATTTTGGTATAAGAAAAATTTGAAAAGCACTTTTCTCATGAAAATGAAATGAAAAGGAATCATTTGTTACAGTAACAAACTTAACATACTTTATTTAGCACCGCTTAGAATCGTCTTATTAAAAAAATAATTTATTATTTTTTTCAAGATGTGACGAAGTACATTCATTCTTAAGGTTTTTTTTTTTTTTTTTTAATTACTATTGCTATAACTTTTACGATTTTTGTTTTTGTTTTTTTTTTAGTACCCAAATTTTCAGATTTCAAATTTTATACCAAAGCTTTAGTGAAAAAAATTAAAGCAAACATTTTGTAAATCAAATATTTTGAAAAATGGTGGTAGTAAAATGGCTGAATAAAGTTTGATAATTTATTTATCATGATTTTTTAAACTTTTTGAAAACGTCAATTTTTGACGTAGTGTATGACGTTGAATCTTGAATGATTGTGTGATAATTTGTTCAGATTTTCAAATAGTTTAAATAATCATAACAATGAATCGACGAAACATTGATAAAACATTTTCTTATCAAAATTTTTCTAATAATCAGGCTTACAAAATGGCTATTTTGAATTTTTTTCCGAAAGTCGTAGTACACAATTTGAAATTTGAAAAGTTGATTGATAAAAAATTAAAGTATATACGTTGCTGTAATATATATATATATATATATATATAATTTAAAAACATCGATAGTACAAATTAGTTATTGCATTTGTCAAATCGTACTGAAACACCCTGTACAGTAAACAACTCGTGATTTTATTCGCTTGTAATAATTTTAGACACTGTCAGTGTACAACCATTTACGGTATAATATACCATCATACACACGGAGACTGCACCTTCACGTATACCTCTATATATAGGATGATATTATTATAATATTGTTCTCTTTTCGTTCGGAAGGTTAAACGCGCGTAGGCGCGCAGATCTAGCGTTCATATATCATCTTAATACGAAACAGTGTTTACACTCAGCTTCCAGTGCCTATCATACGAGCAATAATTAATTCGCTCACACTTCTCTCTTTTCGGCAATACGAATATACTATTATTCTCACGCATAGAGCAACGCATTTATAATATTAATAATATGCTTGCACTTAATATTTTCACGGTTTAACCTACTATACTCATCATGTTTGGTCTTCACGATTAAAATAAAACTGTTCAAATAATACGGTCACACGACCCCCCTAAACGCCCTTCGACATAAATGTGACGAGAAGATTCTAGGGCGATTGGACAAAACTGTTATCAGGTCAGATACTCTTGGTAGGTGTGTAAAATTAAGAAAAGAAAAAAAAATGATTAATCATTTCTTCAATAGTACGATTTTAATCAAAGGAGTTGATCAATATAAAGAACAATAATAGTCGTAATTTTCAAGACACCAACCAAAAGTATCTGACCCAAAGAGCGAAAAATACCCGTAGTGCGAATTATGTCAGGCATCCTTGTCAATACTCTACTTAACTTTGCTTTACTTTACTTTACTTCACTTCATTTCACTTCACTTTACTTAATTTCACTTCACTTCACTTCACTTCACTTCACTCTACTTTACTTTTCTTTACTTTAATTTTTTTATATAACAAATAAAGAGACGGATAAACAATAAAATTTAGTGAGAAAAAAAGTGTTCTCCCATTTTCAAAATTTTCTCACGTCAAAATATTTATCATATTATTGTCCGTCTATTTTTAAATTTTCATAAAGTTTGGATCGAAAAATGATGTTGTCCGAGTATTTTTTCGTCGAATTTCGAACAGTTTTCCCCAAAACAAAATTGAGAATTTGAGGAATTCGAAAAACTACTTCTCTATAAAGTACCATCTAGAGGTAAATCGGATTTCGAAAAGTTGCTGGTCGAGACTTTTCGGACAAGTGTTTCCATGCGAAAAAGTTTTCACTGAAAAATGAATAAGTAAAATTAGTAAAACGTCATTGTATGAACACCGACATCGTCTTCTCTTCGTCGGGGGGGGATCTAAAATCAATGATTTGACCGACACGACGACCGAGCATCGTTTATAATCATCGATCAAACCGCCTCCTACACGTTTTTCTTCGAGTTATCCGTGGAAAATTCGCACGGAAACCATTGGAATCGATTTCCAGATACATAACACGCGATCGTTTCGGGTCCCATAGCGTACGAAACGTGTACGCGCGCTCAAAAACGTCCGTGGAGTACGCGGTAATTGATTGCTCGTCCGGGCCGGCGGCGTCCGAAGATCGAGGGTTCGTCCCCATAAACACGACGTTCTTAAAGTCCCGCTGTGCGTGTCCAATGCGGTGAGTACGCGTCTGTTCCGATATCCGCGACGCACAAAACGATCATTGATACTATATTAGCTCTGATCTCTGATCGAAACGAGTCCAATAGTTATTTGATAATCACTTCGGGTACGGGCAACGTTGATTTATCTGCTCGGTGGTGGATGACGAAATTGGTCTAAAAGAAAACGGAGCTGAAAGGGGCCAAAAGAACCCTTTCGATTTTAACCTCCGCGATTTTCCGTTTTTCGGAGAGGTCATTATTTTAATAAGGATGAATTAAAACACGGAAACGTTCATATTATTTTCGTTTTTTTCACATTTTCAAAATTTTCTTGTGACAAAACGTTTCTCATATTTTTTCAAATTTTCATAAATGAAAAAATAGTGGTTTCCGAGTCTTTTTTTTATCAAATTTTGGGGTAATTGAGAAATTCAATCGTCGATGTACCGACTAGAGGCAAATCCGATTTCAAAAAGTTGCCGATCGAGACTTTTGGACGAGTATTTCTATACAAAAAAGTGTTTACGGAAAAAATACTCGTTTTTGTGCCCAGGTCATCGCCAATAACGGTTATTTCGGTCACCTCGTACGGTATATTGCCGGTTCGTGAAATTTATTGCGGTCTACCGATAGAGTGGCGTCGTCGTCGGCCGTGGGAACTTCCGCGGTGGCACAACAATACTCGCGTCGATTGCGCTGAAATTAAATTCTCTCACTTTGTCTTTCTTGCTCACTCTCGCCGGAGAGAGATAAAGCACATTAACTTCGTCTCCCTCCCCTCCCCCCCCCGGGGCTGACCAACAGAAGTGTACACCGGTACACTTCGGCGAATACGCCTTTTCCGACCCGCGGCACATCAACCTCTATCGGTCACTCCCCTCTCTCTCTCTCTCTCTCTCTCTCTCTCTCTCCCCCACACTTTAGTCATATTATATATTATTACACGAGAAAGAGGCGTTCCGCGAGTGTGTCGTAAGCAGCAGACGATATTGTCAAATCTACGGTTATCCCGAAATACGGTATATAATTGTATGTTATACAGGATAGTCACTGCGTTTCGATACTTTTTCTTTTCTTTTCTGTTTTTTTTTTTTTTTTTTTTTTTTTTTTTTTTTTTTTTTTTTTTTTTTTGTACGATTTAGAACAATAACGGCTTTAAATTTTCAATGTTTACTACATTTGAATTGTAAGGATTTTTTTTTAGCTTTGCGCTCCCTCCCCCCTTGTCTTTAAAACCTTCAATTAATATTTATTTATTTATTTATTTATTCAATATACGGACATAGTTCGATTACAATTAAATATGTGTACCACAATAACAAAAAAAGAAAGTTTTGTATACAAAAGAACAATACATTATCATACATAGGTAGATTATTACTATTTAAACGGATATAATAAGAAAAAACATAAAGTAAACAATAAAAATAAAAGTTGAGTTATATAAAATCAAAAGGATAGGTGTTACCAGCTGTCATCAGGAGGTTTCCAGGGGAATTTAAGGTATAATTTTTATTTGGTAATAGTGGGTAAAACGGTTTCGGATTTATGGTGTTAAGGTTATTTATTTTTAAATTAATCAATGATAATAATTCCGGACAGTCAATAAGGCCTAATAATAATTTATGAAGAAATCTAGAAAGTAAAAGCATAAGATGTTCATTAAGTGGTTAAAGATTTAGATAATGCAATATATTATCATAAGAACCATGGGGGGGGGAGCTGCATATATTAAATTTAAAGAAAATAAAACGCAAAAAATTATTTTTAATCATTGTCAAAAAAAAAAAAAAAACGCTAGCTTCTTCGCATCATTCAGAATCTAAAATCGAAAAACCTATATTGAACGTTATATTATTACTATAAACACAATACGACATCCAATGCGTTAAAATATATATAATGCATAGAACCACCTGATCTCCTGTCCGCGCGTAAGATGTGTTGTGCGTACAATTAATATTACATTTTGTCGGTTAGCCCCGGGCGGTGGTCGCGGATCGCACGTCTTCGCGATATTACATTTTTTTTTTTTTTTTTTTTATATATTTTCTCACGCCTAGTCTCTACGGTTCGCGAGTTCCGTGACCGACGGTCTTATTGTTTTTCGCTATATTGTTATTATTCTCCTGTCCGCAAATTTACCCCTCCCTCCCGTCACACTCTTCTCGATTACGTCCGCCCCACCACCGGCCACCGCCACACCTGACCTGACCTAACCTAACCCGCGTACAGTTCGTAAACGCGACTGCTTGCGAAATCCGATCGAAATCGCTGTGCTGTACATATATATATATATATATATATTAATAAAATATTATTATTATTGTAATGCAGTCGGCTACTACGACGACGACGAGTCAGCCGTTCTCTCTCGCGGTTTTGCCCCCGGGCGATACGCGAGATCGACCCGCGAATAACGACGTATTATTATTATTATTATTATTATTATTACTGTTTGCTTAATTTCTCACCGCGACGATAACGATCTGCTACGGTACACTGCGTGTGTACCACCTACCTACATCGTGAACAGATTGTTGAAATTATTAATGTTCTCGTGACGAAGCGTAACGACAAACCACTTTAGCTCATCTCCTAGTGGCGTATATTTTTTTTCGACGGCGCTAAAGCGAAATTAGGTACAACAAAATTAAATGAACAGTAAAGTAAATTAAAGTAAAGCGAAGGAAAGTAATGTACAGACGAGAGTGTCGGACGTAATTCGCACCACGGGTGTATTCTTCGTTCCAAGGTTAGATACTCTTTGTGAGTGTGTAGAATTTTAAAGAAACGAAAGAAGTTAATAATGTAAAGAACAATAAAATAGTTGTCATTTTCAACACACCCACCAACAGTATCTGACCCGAAGAGCGGAGAATATCCACGGTGAGTAGTATGCCCGACTTTCTCGTCTATATTTAATTTAATTTTCTTTTATTTAATGAATAAATAAAAGGAAAAAATATCAATGAGAAAAAAAATGTTCAAAATTTTTTTCACATTTTCAAAATATTCCTCCGCCGAAATGTTCCTCATAGTATTGTCTATTAATGTTTAAATTTTCATAAAGTTTGGATCAAAAAATTATGGTATCCGAATTTTTTTTTTTTTTTGTTGTTTAATTTTGAGTAGATCCCCCCTCCCACCTCTCTGTACTAAATAACACGAATAATGTCACGTCAACGATGATTGTTATTATTTTGGGAAATTATTGTTTCAACGCGATTCACAGTCGATGAAATGATATTATTATATATTTTTCACAAAACGCTTGTTTTTCCGTGCACCAAATAGCTGCTAGAAAATTAACAAATCGGTGTATTATCGTGTCTGTGTAAATTCGTGTAAATTAAAGTAAATCTACTCAGATGTTAAGCATATAGGTAAATATTACCTAAGTGTAAATATCTTAATGTAACGACCAAAATGTGCCCCGACGATGACGTAATCGATCGATAGATATAAGGTACACAATATGTATTCGGGCGTCAACAAACGCGAATGAGTCGTCCGTTTATAAATTTTCATCGACTTTTGTGCGTATGAAAATTGATGTACTTTTCGCACACCTAGGGTATTGTTCGCTCCTCGAGTGGGACACTCTTGTGGGTGTATTGAATTTAAAAAAAAAAAAAAAAACGATAAATCATTTCTTCCATAAGGCGATTTTGAGCGGAGCTTCTGCTTGTTCGAGACCATTTTACTTAAAAACTATAAATACCGCAATGATGACAAAAACAATATTTAAACAGCGCGTTTTTTATTGTCCTAACTTCTCCGACAAAGTTGTACCTGGCTCTTTGACGGTGTAACGAGATTTATCGCTAACGCTCTCGGTCGTTGAATTTATCAAAATTCATATTACTATTTTTTATTGAGATTCACAGGTTTAAATTTTGTTAAATTTACGCCGTCATCGTCATTAGTCGTCAATTATTCGTTTTTTATAAAGTTTGATTGCCGTCTCTGATCGCAATCGATTCCGTGTACATTTCACTAGCGCACTGAAAATTCAACGTAAGTATTATGTTTTTATCGGTACATTCAAATTGAGTAAAGAAAAAAAAAACTATTTTTCCCAAATGTCTCTGTCGAGTCCCCCGAGTTTTGTAATCGTTTATCTGAATTGAGACAACTTATGTTGAGTACCTTTTTATACTATCTATTTTTTAATAACATTATTATCTAAGATTATTTTTTTCAAAGTTGATTTTGTCAACCTCTCGGTTCTTTTTCCCAAATTTTAGAAAAACTATTGAGAATTTCATCAAATTACCTCTTAATATAAGTCTAGAGCCAAATTCTGATTCAAAAAATTGTTGGTCAAAATTTTTGGACAAGTATTTCTATGGAAAAAAATTATTAAAGAAAAA
>JAIPRM010006316.1:0-15349 GCA_025469315.1 Stegophylla sp. TES_Ste_2020 | reverse complement strand
TCCTTAAATACATTTTCATTACTATATAGACGTACGATAAATAAGCGTAGGTAAAACAAGTACATCATACGTCATATTATATACTTCGGAAAATATTTTATACGACTACGCTTATGAAAAAGAATAAAAAAATATTAGCCCCTCCTCCCCTCAAAAAAAAAAATGTTCATCCTATTTGCGCCTATGTATTAGTCGTATAATAATCGGAGACTAGAACTAACCGAGTCGTGACAGTAACTGAAATAACGTGCGTGTGATCACTTAATGATCCATGAATAAACTTTGTCTCAAATGTGTTTAAACAGTCTGAGTACCACTTTGACTTAAGTGCCTGATAGAGTAACAGCAAAACCGAAAACGTGAACCGGATACGTGATCAGAAAAACCTATTTTGTACCTTATCGAATTCGTCTTGTAACGACTGTGTTAGTTATTAGAGTCGAGGGGCCGAACGAACAAAGAGAACACGTGTGTCACACGATGCTACTAAACGTTCACGATAGTAATTATTGAAATTCCTCAAGTCACAAAAAAAAAATAATAATAAAACACATTACTATAAAATCGGTATGAGGAGGACATTGATGAACGGATTAATGGAAATCGATGGGAACAATAATAAAATTACGTTATAGAATATGGAGGTAATAATGTCGGATGCAATCGAGGGGGGGGCAAGGCCGCGAGGGAAAAGCGAGGAGGAGGGGACGAGACTGTCTCCTCGCACACAGATGTGACAATGACGCCTCGCTCGTTATCGTTAATTTTTGACACGGTTTATATTGTATCCATTTACTTATAGTTATATCATAATAATATTATAAATGGAATATAAATAATAATATACTATAAAAGAATGTGTGGAGACAAGTTGTGTGGAGGATCTGCTTTTCGATTACAAAAAGAACGCTCAACGCAAAACACTCACTTTGTTACTTATAACCTTCGAGTTTAAATGCATTTCATTTAAATGCGTATGGGCGATATTTAGAGAGAAAAATATTTTCAAATGATATTACGTAATAATATCATTTCGTGGAACATCGTGACACAATAAAGAAGCCGGATTTAAAATTTTAAATATTTTCTATATGGCCGTATAACTTCTTTATCGAGCGATATTTTTCACGTGTCATTCTGTCGAAAAATATTGTACTCTATTTAAATGTGATTAACAGGTGTCCGTGTCCGACTCGAACTTCATTATAACATATTTTCTCCGTGGATTGATAGCGATTAACACAAAGATTTCCAATCATCCCAGATCACGCAATATCTTCTTAATTAAGCTATAAACGAATAGAACGTCATACAGTCATAAATCATAATTAATTTATGCCATTCGGCTTAGTCTAATTAGCTTAAGCATTTATCCACTCCATTGAAAAGGAACATGGGTATTCTTCGCTCCTTTGGTTGTGATACTCTTGACGGGTGTGATTAGTCTTAATTAAAATTACGATTTTAAATTGTTTAAAATATGCTCGTTAATATTTTTTCATCGAGTCAATTTCCGAAAGAAATATCGACCGTCGGTAGAAAAACGTCATGGAAATATAAGTTAAAAAAAAATATATATTATCATTTCAACATAATACATGTTTAACTTTATACTAAAACAATTATTTGTACAACGTCAATACAAATTCAAACTTTATACACTTAAAGTGATAATTCAAAATTTAAAATTGTGATGAATAAAAAATGTGTTATGTTATACTATTAAATGAGATTATTATCGTTTTCGAAAATAGAATGAGAGCAACGCATGCAACCACGACAAGAGCCGCATGCTATAGAGAATCAAGTTGACTGCATTTATTTTTATAACCGTTTTAACTTAATTTTTCGATAGTTTTTCCGGAAGCCAGAGAAAATTATCTAGAATTTCGGAAAAAAAATGATCTCTGAAATACCATGTGTGAACTGACCGCCGGTAACACTCACACTACACGTAATTGATCACAGCCATTTTTCAATTAATAAAAAAAAGCCGGACATACTTCGCACGATGGGTGTACTTCACACGACGGGTGGTATTCTCTTGACGGGCGTATTAAATTTTAAAGAAACGATAAATCATTTCTTCAGTAAAACGATCCTGAACGAAGGAAGTTAATTATATAAGAAAAAAAAAAATGTTCGAAAAATGTCCAAAATTTTTTTTCACATTTTCAAAATTTTCTTGCGCCAAAATCTTTTTTTATAGGATTTTCTATCTACGTTTAAATTTTCATAAAATTCTGATCAAAAAATTATGGTTTTCGAGTCGTTTTTGTCAAATTTTGGGTAGTTTTTTCCAAAAAAAAAATTGAAAAATTGAGAAATTCAAAAAATGACCTCTTTAAAATACAATCTAGAGGTAAATCCGGTTTCAAAAAGTTATTGATCGAAACTTTTGGATAAGTATTTCTATACAAAAAGTTGTACACAGAAAAAAAAAAAAGAAAATAAATAAATAAATAAATAAACATCATTGTAAAAACACTAGCTTCTTCACTTCATTCAGAATCTAAAACTGTTTCTATAAAAAATTAATAAGCATCCATTATATAACAACAATAGCTCTCTTCACTCTAAAATAACGCGCTTAGAATGATACTAATTAATAAAAATTAATTAACGATGGCAATTGAATATCCGACTGCGGCGTCTTCGATTAAAAAATGTTCTTCGTCATCAGTATAAATACCAGTCGTACATAATAATATTGTATTGTATATTAATATACGTGTTTCACTGGTAAATTCGATTTTAACTCAGCCGAAAACATAATGTTATAATAACATTTCGGACGTACGTAATTCCCCCCACCATACGCGTACTTTTACCGTAGTGACAAAATATTATTATTATTATTATTATTATAGATATATTATGTATATCGAAAGTGCTATCGAAAAATATTTCCAAAGACGCGTTCCCCCGCTCCGACCCCATTATAATAATGAAAAAAAAAAAAAAAAAATGTATACATCATACACGTACAGTAATAATAATAATATGATATGTATTTGGTTTTATTCGAACAACACACTTTCAAAAATATCAATTGTTTCGTTATTGAATAAAATAACTCCCATCACGCGAGACGTAGGTATATCTACGTCAGTCTGTCTATTCTGCGCCGCGCGTAACGATTTTATTTACGCCTGTTAAAGTCACCAAGATGTTTAATATAATACATATTATTATTATTATTATTATTATTATTATTATTATTATTATTATTATAATAGGATTCCGTGCGTAAGCATGACATAATTTATTTCACTAAGGTTCGATAATATACTTTATTATTATCGGTTTACGGTATCATCGCATACGGTAGGCCAACGGTTCCTAAAACTTTTTTACCGGCTGTGCCTTTTTTTTTGATCTAATTCATTTGCTGTGGGGCACGATGAGAAATCACTTAATTTTTTTTAAAAAAAAAAATAAAGAATCTCATCACCAATTTCGATAATTTCATTAAACTTGCGTTTTCATTAAACAGAGAAAAAAAAAAGTAAAGCAAAGCAAAGTAAAAGAAAGTAAAGTAAAGTATAGACAAGAAATCCGGACATACTTCGCATCTTCACGGACACTCTTCGCTCTTCGGGTCAGATATTCTTGATGATTGTGTTGAAAATGACGACTTTTTTATTGTTCTTTTTATTATTAACTTCTTTCGTTCAGAATAATTGTCTTATTCGAAGAAATGATTTATCGTTTCTTTAAAATTTAATACACCCACCAAGAGCTTTACACCCGAAAACTCAAGTAACGTGTAAAATTCATCTGAATGCAATTTATTCATAGTATTATTTCTGTTTCGCGACACAAATTATTTAACAAAAACTATTTAAAGAAAAGGATTTAAGGCAATAATTATTACAAACATCTTTTTTTTTTCTTATGAACATACATATTGAACGAAATCGAAAAATCTATAATACAAATTAGTTCATTATTCATAAATTAATTATTCAATATTCATGTTAAGTATATTATGTTATTGTATAAACCAATTTATATTTTTTTATTCAGACTAAAATGCATTTGTCTTTTATCTAAATACTCTTTTAGTTTTGTCCAAATTTTTATCCAGATAAATTCCAACGAATTTTTTTGAGATACTATTTTAGTTACCCATCTACTCTCTTAACACTGGTAACTGTTCAGTATAATTCTCTCTCATAATATACTCACTACTCACAACGAAATAAAATCTACAAACAATAAGCCCAAAGTCAAACGATGGACTCGGCCGATAAGACGTCTTTGTACATTTTCTGCGCTCATACTTTCCTAGCGCAGTGTTTCTCAACCTTTTTACTGTGTCCACCCCAAAATTAGATAATATCCAATTTTTAGCGACCCCTAAATATATATATTTTACATTTAAGTATATATTATAGAATCACAATAGTATATTAAATAAATAATAAATACAATAAATATGATTTTAAATAAATATAAAGCATCCGTTTTACTTATACACTTTGTTATAAGTATATAATACAAGTATATATTATAAGTATATATTCCCATTCAATTTATATGTGATAGAGGAGAAACACTGTTATTTCACATAAATAATTTGTTGAAAATGCAGGTCTAAAGGTTTTTAGTGTTTCTAAGTGTCAGTTGAGTTAGAATACTCGTTTTAATTTTTAACCAAAATTTAGACATATATAGTTTTGATGTTTTTATAAAAATATGTGTTGTAATATATTTTATTCTAAAGTCGATTCAATCACAATTATTATTGTTCTTTATCACAAAATAATATATGATACAATGAGCATACTATTTTCATCTGATTTTAGGATGGATTTATAATATCACCTTTGTTATAATTCTGTATTCGTTTAAATGTTGGCCACCCTAAATAATAAGTTAGCGACCAGCGAAGGGGGTCGCGACCCCCCCCCCCAGGTTGAGAAACACTGGTCTGGCGAACGTCTGCGCGTGTTATTCCGGACACCAGCTGTTCACAGAAGAACAAGAGGACGACGAGGACGTGAATTGTCAATAGTCGTGGTGCTGTGACGTGGCGCATTTAATAGATAAACGATTTTTTTTTTTTCCATTTTCTCTTCTACACCCGATGACTATTCGTTTTTTTTTCATTTCCAGATTGCGGGGTGCCCAACCAGGAAATCCGGATAGTGGGCGGACGTCCCACCGGCGTCCACAAGTACCCCTGGGTAGCGAAGCTCGTGTACGAAGGCCATTTTCATTGCGGCGGTTCACTGATCAACAGCGATTACGTGCTGACCGCAGCCCATTGCGTCCGCAAGTAAGTGTCACTACTGGTCACAATACCTATTATTTTTTTTTTTTCGTTTTTTCAAACCAGTTCTGATTAACGAGAAAAAAAAGCCGGAATACTTTGCACCATGGGTATGCTTTACTCGTCGGATGGAATACCCTTGGTGGTTGCGTGTTGAATTTTATAGAAACGTTATTACATATTTTTTTCAACAAAACGATTCCGAGAAAAAATATTCAATTAACGCCCGTTAATAATAAATTGTGAGTTTAAAAAAAAATTTAATCTGCAAATGTTCAGATTAACCGTCATTCGAGCGGTAAAAAATTATTCTGAAGGATAACTTTCGTCGAAAATTATACCAGGAATGTAAAAACACGTGAGAAATCTTTAAATAAAAGAAAATATTGCGAGTAATTTTGAATTTTAAAAGTTTTAAAAATTTAAATGAAAACATTAAACAAATAATTATAAAAATGACCGGTTTCATACAAATTTTAAATTTAAATGATTATAAAGAGAAACGATGACTTACGAGATTTTTTTCTGGTTAATTAAATATATATATATATATGAGTAATTTTACATTAAATTTTAAGTTTATGATGACGAGAATTTAAAATCGTATTAAATAAAACATAACAAAGCACGTGGTAATTCCAATAATTATCAAAAAAAAAAAAAAAATAGGTAGCTTAATTTTTTGAATACGCTGTTCACGTCTATACTTTTTATCTCTGATTTCGAAAATATTTTTAAAAAAATATATTTTAACTCGTCTTCAGCCTTACGGAATTGGAATTAATCTCGAAACGCGTTTTAAACCGGCGTTTTGTAATAATTTCAAAAAAACAAAAACCACAAAAACGCAAAAGCGGCTCACGGTCGAACCGCGGTTGGGGGGGGGGAGACAAAATTTTTGCGCAAAAACCGAATCCTATTAGACCGCACGTTTGATTTGTAATGTCCTTATTTATTGTACGGTGTCACTAACTGTTACGAGTGGTTTCGTCCCGAATTTAATAAACCGTTTACCAACGCGGTGTACACATAACGAGGTTATGCTATGTAGAAATGACACGAGCACGCGTGTATCCATATAACTTTCCATAGCGTAATTAAAAACGCAGAAAAACGATTTCAAACACGAGAGATGTGAATAATAATTATTATTATTCTCTTTGGAAAACACGCCAAAAACATACTCACCGAAAATGACGTCATTGTATTCATCATTTATAAGGCTAGGGACTTCAAGCTCTAAAAAAACTTAAAATATGTATGCATTTATTCTCTAAAAATGTACCAAATATGCTATAAAATTTACGAAATATGCTCTAAATATATACAGAAGTGCTAAAATAATCTCTTATGAAACATTAATTTTACTGTAAAACTTCAAAATATTTCAAAATTGTATTGTATAATATATTTTAATATGTATTATTAATTATTATTCTGTTATTTATGAAATTTCATTTTTTTCCAATCTATATTTTTTCAAGTTTACATTTAAACAAATAAAAATATCAAATAATATCTAATCTCTTCATAAATTCAAAGCGAAATTTTCCGACACCAAGAAAACTCAAATTAAATATTGAAAATTATGTGAAATATGCACTTAAAATTCAAATGTAACTATTTTTTTATACAGATATTAAATAAGTTTTAATAATTGTAACCTGTATTTTTTCACATTTGACACATTTGAGCAAGTATAAATTAAAATTTAAGTTTCTAATATCTTATTTTCATCGTTTCATTCGATATATTAATATTAATTCATAATGGGATTCGAATTTGTACCCCGTTTTTTTTTTTTTTTTTTTTTTTTTATAATAAATTATTAGTCCGGTGTTAGTAAAAATAATAGTTAGTAGGGTTAGTGGGTGAGTGGGTGAAATTAACAGGTGGTCCGTGATTCATTCACATAGTTAGGAACCACTGTGCGAACACGACTTATTAATCTTCTGCATGTTATTACGGTAATACACACATAATATTACACTTGAAAATATATGAGCGACAATTATAATAATAAATTACACTGCTGCGATTTGGCACAACTCTTTTTTCACGTCTAATGACGACCAGTTAGCCGACTACTTCGTTTTGTTTAAACGCGCGGATATTATTTGCTTTTTACTCTCTTCTCTCATATTATAAAAATATAATAATACGCTTGTGTGCGTGCGTGTAGGTAGTGTGATTTCGAGTCGTTTTTCTCTCTCTCTCTCTCTCTCTCTCTCTCTCCTTTTTACCACACACGTTAATTATCGAGAGGACTTGGAGAAAGTTTGAACAAATAATACTCGTTTTCGTTTTATCGTTACGATAAGACGTACCTATCTGATTGAGATCCATAATAATAACGCACAAAAATTACTTTTATTTTTTACTCCGCCAGACCGCCTAATTAATGCAGAACTGTTTTTTTTTTTTTTTTTTTACATACCGTTAATACGCCTCATTCGTACCTACTTATAATATTTATAATGTGCACGATGATTCGACGTTTTTCTGATTTGTTACTGATATACATATTTGTAATAATAGTAATTCAAGAGCTATTATAATCACTCAAAGTTTACAGTGACTGTGTTTGGACACGAGGAATGGAAAATAAAAATAATGTTTTCCAGATATGTACCCCTGACCATTGAATTGGCTCCCAATTTTGGGTAATTATGAATTCGACCCTTGAATTAGCTCCCTAAACTGTTGAATATTGTTATTTAACAAAGGGTTCTCATAATATTATGCTAGATAGTTTACTTTTTCGACACTAACACTTATTCGTCACATCCGAATATCTTCAACTTTTTTTTAAATATTATTATATACCTAGTATTCAAACCGATACAACAATTTGTTGTACAAGAAGTTCCGATATAATAAAACCACACCGAAAAGAAATCGGAGATTTGAGTAAGATTTTTAGAAAACGCAATTCGAAAATATGACACTGGTGTGAATTCAACGTTTCAGTAAATACAAATACGAAATAATATTTTACAATAACGTTTGAAATTTCCGATGTTGTTTTAGATTGAAAAAATCGCGCATCAGAGTGATATTCGGCGACCACGACCAGAGTATAACGACCGACGGAGAGACGGTAACCAGGATGGTGTCGTCGATCGTGCGTCATCGGAACTTCGACGTGAATTCGTACAACCACGACGTGGCTCTTTTGCGACTCCGGAAGTCGGTGTCGTTCTCCAAATCGATACGACCGATTTGCTTGCCGGCACCAAGTACGTACCGTGTATATACAGGGTATTCCATAAAACGTGCTCACGTCCTTCTTTTTAGCCATAAAAACGAAAAAAAACTTTGGATTTTTTTTTTTGTTAAAATTTTAAGTTATTTTTTAAAAAATCATATTTTCTATAATTTTTTTTTTACATTCTGAGAGGAGTTAATGGTTTTACAAAAATGTTTCTTATCCATTTTTTTTTTTTTATGTGTACAGGTTTTCTTATAAAAAAAATATACTTGTCCAAAAGTTTCGACAAGCAACTTTTTTGGAATCACAATTTGGCTCTAGATGATACTTTCAAGAGTGGCCATTTCGAAATTCTCAATAGTTTCTTCAAAATTTGAAAAAATCGCCCAACATTTGACAAAATTTTTGAATTCTAACTTTAGAAAAATTAAAATATAGATAGACATTAGCAGGGAAAATATTTTGGCAAAAGAAAGTTATGAAAAAACATTTTTAAGCATATTATTTTTTAGACTTAGGACATTTTGACGTAGAATTTGGGCGTTGACGATTCGATGCTGACGTTTTTGCTCTATTAATAATTTAAACAAAATTATTTTTTTAAAAGATGTTGCAAATAATATTGCTTTAAAAAATAATCAATTTGTTTTTTGATCGTATTTATTAATTTTTTCCCCCTACAATTATGTTCACTTAAAATTTCTAAAATGCTAGTCCGGCGCTGAATCATCATTTCATTTTGTCGCACCGAAACGTCCCATTCCCTTTTTTCTAGAATACTTTTCAAGTATAATAATTGTCTTCAATAAACTGAAAATCCGTGAAGAAGAATTTTTGTTGAAAAAATGATTTATAGTTTCTTTAAAATTCAACACACACCCACCTGAAAAGCAAAGAATACCAATGGTGCGAAATACCCTGGTTTTTTTTCACTTCACTTATAGGTTAGGTCCTGAAGAAAAGCAATTGTAAAAATTAATAAAGTACATACCTATAAACATGTTGACTAAATACTAATTATTTAAATTTAATTGTGTAGATTCATTATCTTAACATATTATGTAGGTACATAATGTCTGAGTATATAATATCTGAGAGAATATTACAATTCATTAACACTTAAATTAGAATAATTTGAATTTCATCAAAAATACAGAGAAAAATAATCTGAACATTAATTTTACAAAGAAAAGTGGGAGGAGACGGTTGTAATTTGAAGAAAAAAAGTTTGTACTTCTACCGGACATTCCATGAGTGATAAGAGAATAAAAGTTATGAATAACATAGTTTTTATACTAACTTAAAGTTTTGACAAAAAAAAATCCAAATTTTTCCATTTTTAAGGCCAAAAAAAAAGAGGTGAGTAAGATTAATGGATCACCCTGCGTATTAAACACATACCCATTGACCTATACCTGTTGACAACGATTGAATTGTATAATAACTAAATAATTATACACTTAAGAAATGAGATGAAATGGTGTCGGTGGAATTGTAACAAAAATTAACAATATAAAATGTTATTAAAACGGTCACAACCGGGAATTAAAGGGACCGATAACGATTTTTGTTAATCACATGTTACCGTTTTTTATAGAAGTTTATATTAGTATGAAATTTAATTTCGTAATAACATACTTTACTATAATTCTAGAAAGGGGCGTGAACCCCTAAAACGATTTTTTTATGATTAAACATATAAATTAAAAGTTATGAAATCAATGCGATGATATATGATATAGATAATATTGATCTGGAAAAGGATTTTGGAAACTCTTTTTATATCAGACAATTCGAAGTCAATTGAATTGATGAACCGATTTGGATCACATATTAATTTAAGGAGGGTGGGAATTTATATTAAAATTTATCCGGCAACAAATTAAGTCTTATTCATTAGAGCCTATATACAGTATACTATTGCTTTTTGTGAACACCGCTTTTGACCAAAGTTTTTTCAATATAACCAAATATTAAGTAATTGTGACTAACGCCATTGCTTACTTAAACATGTGTTTTAAACCGAATTCGATTCGCAGATTTTTCAAAGAACATATTTAATTTAAATACCGGATTAATTGAAACTTAAATTATGAAATCACAGTAACTGCTTAGTAATGAATGATATCTACGACAAAAATATAAAGTGGTTTTTCGCAAATATACTTGCTCGCATTTCGTTTTGTTTTGACAATGATACAAGAATAGTAGGTAACTTAAACCTAACCGTGCGATGTCGTTGTTTAGCACGTGAACCGTCCGGCAAAACGGGAACCGTCGTCGGATGGGGTCGAATATCAGAGGGCGGAAACTTGGCCGACATCGTTCAAGAAGTACAGGTGCCCATCTTGTCGTTGGCGCAGTGTAGAGCTTCCAAGTACCGGCCGCAGAGGATCACCGCTAACATGATTTGCGCGGGAAAGGGCATCGAAGACTCTTGTCAGGTGTGTGTGTGTGTGTATTACATTTATAATACTAGTGTAGTGTGTTTTAAGGCGAAAATAAAATCTAAACCTTAAATATTGAAATATCTGATGTCTAAAACTAAAAACAAAACAGATATCCAACGTTGAAAACGAAACCGGAAAAAACAAAACCCGTTTTCAAAATCGAAACCGAAAGAAATAAGATTATTTTGGTTTAGGCGACCCGGTAAGTGTACTAGCTACTATACTATAGGTAACTACAAGAATAACGAGATATTTTCAAAAATTCTACATAACGTAATCGTAAATGGTTATAAATGTTATTGAACATTTTTTGTATTGGATGAATAATTCTAGTTTTTACTCAAATTTGAAGCAGTTTTTCTTGTTTTAGGAAAACCTGTTGAGTAATTTTAAAAAAATTACTTCTTTAAACCGATTTCTAAGATATAAAATTTTCGAACGAAATTTTTTAATATGTTTTACTACACGGAACATTTTTTTATATAAAACATTTATTATTAAAAATATCATCGTAGTCTTCATAGAGTGAAGAAGCTAGTGTTTTTCAATGATGATTATTTTTATTTTTCTTTCTGTAAACATTTTTCGTATAAAAATACTTGTCTAAAATTATGACCAGATTCTTTTAGAATCAGAATTTACCTCTAGACGATACTTTTTAAAGGTTATTTTTCGATATGCTCAATATTTTTCCAAAATTTGGGGAAAACTACATAAAATTTTCTACAAAAATGCCTTTAAAACTCTTTTTTTCATCAAAACGTTATGAAAATTTTAAGATAGATACCAGGTAGACAATAATAATATGAGTAAAAACACTTTTTCTCGTCATTTTTTTTTTCTTTTCTCAGTTAATCTTGGAATAATAAAATTGGACGAGTAAAAAATAAATTTATCGTTTTTTTTTTTTTTTTAATTTCTATACACTCGCCAAATACTTTTGGTGTCCCATCCAAGGATCGAAGAATACCCATAGTGCTAAGTAAATCAAGTTTTTTTTTAAAAAACACGTATAGATGTGATAGTTTACACAGATGATAATTATTATTTTTTTCAAAAATTCAATAACTAAACTTAGCGTGTCGCCATTTTTATAGATCTAGGGTATCGCCGTATATAAAATGTTGAGAACCACTGCTTTAGACACTACTACCGATGACGCGACGTTTCACCGGACGCTCATTACGCATATTTCAAAACCCGATTAAATTACCGAGAATTCTAATTCGGAAAACAATTATTATTTTTACTCATCCTGATGATTAATATACGTCTCCGAATCATCACAACGTAGAAAAAAATTACCCGACCAGCTGAATTTTGATTATAATTATTCATACCGTGGTGGTCATAATGAATAAGCGCGTAGGTATTTCGACGAATCTGAAATTATCCCGAAATCACAACTCACAGACTTTCTAATATAAATAAACACTTTTATTCACTGCTTACTCAGTGGCAGTCACGATATTATACATAATAATAATATGTATTTACTCACTCACGCGCGATCTGCGTCATATTTACCTTTACCGATGGAATTCGAGGGATAAATCGCACCCCCTCCCCTCACATTGATCTTTTTGGCCTGTTTTCATTTCGTTTATACTGCCGCAGTGTTATGCTAATCAGCTGGACGGTAAATAGTGTTTTACAATATATTAGTGTTCGATAAAAAAAAAAAAAAAAGCGAAATTATAAATCTCAAATGATTATTTACAGTGCCTATTGATTCGTTATTTATAAAAAACGAAATGAATGATATTTATTTAATATTTATATTTTGTAATTTAATTTAAAATCATTTTATTACAGAATGTTTCGTGCGCTTTCAATTTTTGACTCTGTATAATCTATAGAGATTTAAACATTTTGATTATTAAGTTTTTTATTTATTTTTTTTCAACCGCACTTAAAAATAAATGAACATTTTAAATTCAAAGTTACAAAATGTAGAACTATGGGCACCCCACAAATATTCACTTCCAGTTCTCCGCTACTCTTAATTTAAATGTTTATACTTCTAAAAGTTTTAATTAAAAACTTAATCTAAAATAATAGCTGAAATATTAAAATCTGTTTCTAAAAAATGTAATATCCTCTCGATGAGTATTACACTACGGTTAGTAGTTACCATTTGAGAATGCTTAAAATTTAAAAATCTTGTGGAAAAAAAATGGTAAAAATTTTTTTCATAAAAATTTAGAACTATGAGTATTTTAAATTGTATACGAAAAATTAATTCAAATTCATGCATTACGTCGTCGGGTCAAAATAAAGCGAGTTTAAAAATCACCATATATTAAATAAAAACAAAAACATTACTTAGAGTATTAAAAATTTGGTTAATAGATATAAATACCGATTACGTTATCGACGAACTAGCTCTACTAAACCGAGGAAACTAAAAAATGAATTCTAATTCTATGTCACCGAGCATGTTCCAAAAAATTATAAAATAAACATTAATCAGCACCTCGAGTTACTTGGATCACAAATTAAAACTTAATTAAGGCACGCAATTGTATTGCAAAATATCTTTTTTTTTGTTTCTTATAATATGGAAATTATAAAACATTATCCCTCTATATAAAAAATAACATAATTAGTGTATTAATGTGTATACAATATTTATATTATAAATAATAAAATGTAAGTATTATGCAGTTCACTACTAATGTTTGTTTTTTTTTTTTTTTTTTTTTTTATTAAATTTTAGGGTGACAGTGGAGGTCCTCTACTGATCAACAGCGAAACCGACGAAAAGTTAGAAATAATCGGTGAGTCATTCACATACGCGATTATTTTAATAGCACTTAACTCAAAATCGGATTGCCTAACGAGACGACATCGTTAGAAGCAACAGGGCTTAAAATAACAACAAATAATATAATGTTAAACCTGTGGATAAAAACCGATTGAAATAGAAAACGGAATACAGTTAACGGAAATATCAAAAAAAAAAAAAAAAATTAAAACTCGGTTCAAAAATCAAAATCATACCCTAAAAATATTATTTTGGTTCTAGTAGCCGTTCTAAAAACCGATATTAAAAAATAAGAGGATATTTCTATGTATTTTTCTAAATATTTTTATAATACAATGCTTATATCTAATATTTTCAATTCCGGTAAGTAATAATAGTATGTTTAACGCGACCCAACGCCGCTGGGTTAGGTTATTTAGTCAACAAAATCATTGTAACAGATAACAAGTTACTGGTAACTCCATTTTTGCGAAAACTCGGCTTTACCCGTAGTAAACGCAACGTTCTAAAGAAGTTTTTCGAATTTTTATAATCACGACGAACAAAAAACCGCCCATGTCTAAAAACTAGAGATGGGTCGAACCGATAATTTTTTCAAACTCGAACTACCATTTTTTCTCGAACTGTTCGAACTCGAACTCGAACTTGAATCCGAAATTTATTCGAACTACTTTCGAACTTTTGAACTTTTTCGAAATTCAAAATAATTAAAACATTTGAGAATCTATCCACAATTAATTTGTAAAGGAAAAATATAATAGTGGTAAAATGTTTTAAAATATGTTTTAATAGTTTTAAGCTGCAATTGTTAAACTTTTAAATCAACATTTTAAAAACAAGTAAAAGTAAAAATTTCAAAAAAAAAAAAAAAATTCCGATTAAACTTTTTTCGAAGCATTCTAACATACACTTAACTAGAACTATTCGAACTGTTCGAATTTCTTAAAGTTCGAGGGAGGTGTTCGAGGGTTCGAAGAGTTTGAAAACCCATCCCTACAGTAAAAAACCATTTTCAAAACCAAAATCGGAAATACTGCCACTTGTTCCAAGCCAAGTTCCCACCAAGTGGTGGTGATCGATCTCAAAATTTGGTATATCCGAAACGGTTTGTTATATTATCTACTATTGCATCAAATAATAATTATGTTTTATTTTTTATTTTTCAGGTATAGTTTCTTGGGGAGTCGGATGCGGACGGCCCGGTTACCCGGGCGTGTATACCAGAGTTACCAAATATTTGGATTGGATACAGAGCAACATGCGAGACACGTGCTCTTGCGTCAAATAACGTCCCGACTGCGATATTAGTGCGCACGCGCGTGTGTCTGTGTATATATATATATATAAGATTATAAATATATGTATTATACGAAATTATGTTATATTAAATTATTGTATTTACGCTTAAACGTCTGTAAATTATTTTATTTATTTGATCTTGTAATTGTTTTTTTTTCTTTTTTGACATTTTATATTTCAATTTTTTGTTTAATGTACGAATTTTGACTTTTTGATATTTTTTAATAAGTGTGTGTCCAAAAGTGTGTGTTCAAAATGAAAAAAATCTCAAGCCAATTCTTTTTAACTCAAATTCCTGCTTCTAATTTAGTTTTCTAATTTTCCAGTATTTTAATGAATCAATA
>JAIPRM010006315.1:0-18912 GCA_025469315.1 Stegophylla sp. TES_Ste_2020 | reverse complement strand
TTGTGGTTTTGAGAAATGTATTTGGGCGGCAGTCCAAAGGCCACACCGTAATTACCGACTTGTATCGTATTAAATTTAACGTTGAAAAATACGTAGGATAAGATAAGGAAATAACAATACACCAATATTAGTGTCTAGAAATAAAATACTCGATTAATTTGGCCGTACTTTCTTCGACTTTTTTTCAGTCTTACCCCTGTAAAATTTTTAATTCTTTGTCCGTAAGAAAATTTATTGCACCAAAATATTCGCAATGAAATTTTCTATCTAGACACCAAATTTCAAAACAATTGGTCTCACCAATTTTCTTATATGTACGATAAAGTGCGAGATTTTAGGTATAACTAACGAGTTCAGGCGAAATTCTAACTTCAAACGGTTATAAAAAAAAAAAAATTGACTAACGATTTTTGAGATTTTTTCAGGTCAAGTAGACATATATGTCAGTGAGATAACATTAAATTTTCAAGTCTTAATATCAAAAATCAAAAATTTTATTACATAAAAACTCACAAAAAATGAGACATTTCCGAAATTTTCAAAATGCTGCACTTAACTCAAAATTGATCAAATCTTTTTGAAATTTTTATGGCATTTTGTCGTGACTATTTTTATTGGTTGGAGAAAATTTCAAGTCCTTTGCTGCATTATTTTAGAAGTTATGTCAAAAAGTAATTTTCAATTTTACGGAAATTGCGGTGATTGCATATTTTGCCTTTTTTTGAAATTTTTTTTTCAGTTTTTTCGCATTATTAAAAAAAATATTGAGAAATTTGAAAAATGACCTCTCAAAAGTACCATCTGGATTCGATTTTGGATCTATAAAGTTACTGATCGAAACTTTTAGATCAGTAGTTCTATACGAAAAAGTATTCACAGAGGAAGAAAAAAAAAAATAAAAAAAATAAACATCATTGTAAAAACATAAGCTTCTTCACTAACGTTCAGAATCTAAAATAGTAAATTCAAGTAAAGATATATAAAGTATTATCATGATCTACAAAAATAATGTTAGTTATTAGGTATATAATATATTAAATTATTATTTGTTATTGTGAAAGTTTCAAGCTATTGTAATATTGTCTATTGATATATATAGCTAAAATTGACTATTTTTACAAGATTTCTGTTATAATGTAAATGAATTTTTAATGTACAATTCTGAAAGTCTTCAAAGACTTTTTCCTAACCACCAATGTGATTATAACAAGATCATAAATAACTAAATCCGTTATCAAGTTTACGAGATCTGTATCATTAAACAAAATGAGCGAAAATTGACTATTTTTACTATCTATTTTTATTGTAAAGGAACTATTAGAGGTACGTTTCTGAAACTTCACAGACCTTCTATCCTAGCTAATGTGAATCTAACAAAACCCTAAATAACTAAATCAAGGACTAAATCCATTCTTCAGTTTTAGAGGTCCGAGTCCTTAATGCAAAATCAAGCTAAAATTGACCAATATTTTAATAATTAAAAAGTTATGATTTAACATTAAGTTACTACTTGATAAGTCCTTTATAATAAGATATCAACAAACTTTTTAACTCTCATAGTTCAAGAGAAAAGTTAAAAATAGAATTTTCTGGGCTGAACACACCGTTTCTCTCGATTCAAATTATTATACTGCCTGAGTATGACACTGGATCTATCTTATTAATACTTTCTCTTAAAGCTAATTTAAATATCCACCTGATAAATGTCACTGAATTACATTTTTTGCATTTCCCTATTTACCACAAAACTTTGAAATTTTAAAAATTAAGATTTTTTTCATTTCAATTATCATACTCACTTAATTTAAAATCAAGTAAGTAAAAAAAGTTAGTTTTTTCCCACTTGAAAATTTGATCTATCTGCGGGCCTGACCTACACGTTGGAATGAATTTCGCATAAAATTGCATCAAAATTAACAGCTTTGCACGGCGAAAGATACGGAAAGTGACGAGGACCTGCATTCAGTGGAGGTTGGACCAGACGCAGTCGATTTGGATACGAAAGAATCACAAGGTATAGCATCTTAAAACAATACAAATATGCAAAACATTTTAACGTTATTGTCATTTTGAAATATTACATCGAAAACGATATGCTGTTTCGTTTAAATCAGTATTTCCCATATCAGTGACGGATCTTGTATATTTTTTACCCGGGGAAAAGTATAAAATTAGCACCCTGCCACCCTGTTCTAATTCAGCCCCCTTCTATTATACCACTGTTATAGTATTGTTACAGTTACTCTCAAAAAAAAAAAAAATAAATAAATAATAAAGAAAAAAAAATCTTAGATACTAGATTAGGAAAAATATGTTGGTATTAAATACAAGCTTCAAAATAAAAATTGTTGCTTCACTAGTAGGTTTTACTGTAAAAAAGTCATACATACGATGCACCATGGCCCATGGGCATTCTTTGCTTCTCGGATGACATTAAAAAATGTGCTAAATTTAAAAAAAAACAATAAATCATTTCTTTAATAATACAATTCTGAGTGGAGCTTCAATTTATATAAGACAATTTACTTAAAAATTTTAAAGTTTATTAATATTACAAGAAAAAAAAATATATATTTTGCACATTGTCAGTTTTATATTCAACTATTAACCAAAAACAGGAAAATAGAATTTTTTATAAAAAAAAAGTGTTAGAAAAATATTTCCAAATTTTTTTTTTTAATTTTTAAAATTTTCATAACATATTAATGTCTATATATATTTAAATTTTCATAAAGTTTGAAAAAAAAAATTGTTTTTAACGCGTTTTTGTTAAATATTTGGTAGTTTTTCCAAATTTTTTTAGAAAATTATTGAGAATTTAAAAATATATCTCTTAAAAGTACCATCTAGAAACAAATTTTAATTTAAAATTTGCTGGTCAAAATTTTTGGACAAGACATACGAAAAAATGTTAACAGAAAACAATATTAAAAAATAATCATCATTGTAAAAATACTAGCTTCTTCGCTCGTCTCAGAATCTAAAATGTTTAACACAGGTACCTATCCAAAATAATTTTACAAATTTCTGAAAAAAATTAAATAAGGCTTAACATATAAATATAAAACATAAAAAGAATGAAAGAATATAGGATTATACAAAGTTAGCTATTACATGAAAATAATTTTCCGTAAATTGACTGATGACATCGAATTTTAATTAAATTATATGCATTAAACTAAAATTTATCATTAAAATTGTTTATAATATCGCTATAATCTAAATTTTTGGCTCCTTATTTTTCGATTGAAATAATTGAAAGATGATTGAGTCTGTCTCGATTTGATGAAAATCTGAAATAGGATTTGATTAATTTTAATTTACTAAAACTTTGTTTGCAAAATCAAAATAAAGTTTAAAAGAAGTCGGATATACTTCGCACCATGGGTGTTCTTCGCTCCTCAGGTGGTATACTCTTGGTGGTTATATTACGTTTTAAAGAAACGACTAATAATTTCTTCAATAAAACGATCCTGAGCAGAGCTTAAATAAATATAATAATAATAATTATTGTCGATTTGATTATATTTAACAAATGCAGTTATTTAGTAATGTTGAGTAAATGACAATAATTGTTAATTACTATTATTGTATATGTACGTGTGTGTGTGCGAGCGTGAATGCGCACGTGGGTGTGTGTAAGTTAATAAATATCCTTATAAAATGAATGCGAAACAATAAAAATCTACATTTATAAATTCATAATTTGTCGACCTTTCTGTAATTAGTATAATTGGCCTTTTGGAGTTTTTATGGGAATATTGTGTTATATTTATAGATTTTATTTTATTTTTCAATAATACGGTCGAATTAAATTCGATATTTTTTTCAAATATCCAGTAATAGTCCAATATTATTAATTAATAACAAAGTAATCCATATCTATTTTTATTTATAGTAAATTATTTATAGCATTTAATATTCATAGTAATTTTTCCGATTTTTTTTCAATCGTAACCTTATAAAACTTTCAATTATTCGTCTGTAAATTATTTTCTTTTCAAAATATTCGCAATATAATTCTCAATCTCTGTACCAAGTTTTGTAAAAATCGGCCAAACCAATTAATTTTTATATGCGTTGAAGTGCGTAACTTTAAATAAAATTAATAAATTCTGTCAAAAAGCCAACTTAAAACAGTTATAAAACAAAAACTTGATTAACGATTTTTGAGATTTTTTCAATACCATTAGGAATATACATGAATATGTGTGTATTAAATTTTCAGGTCTTAATATCCTTACATTAAAATTTTATAAATTAAAAACTTACAAAAAATAAGAAATTTCAAATACTTTCAAAATCTTTACTTACCTAAAAATTGGTCAAATATTTTTGAACATTTTATGAATTGTGTGCCTGACTATTTTTAGTAGTTGGTGGACGTTTCAACTTCCTAGCTCCGTTATTTTTTAAGTTATGACAAAAAAATAAAATTGAATTTATGAAAATTCTGGTTATGATGTTTTTTACTATTTTTTGTCAATTTTTAGGTATTCTAGGCATAACGAGAAAAAGTATAGAATTTTGAAAAATGGCCTCCCAAAAGTTCCAACTAGACAAAATTTCCAATCTATAAAGTTACTGATAAAAACTTTTTAAATAGTATTGCTACCCAAACTCGTGATGACATACATATGGCAAAAAAAAAAAATATGTATGAAAAATAAAAAAAAGTACACAGATTTGTAAAACTAATACATTCTTTGCTATGCTCAGAATTTAATATTCAACATGCTATTGAAATATTAGAACAGACATCTTACAAATTATTTGATTTAACAAAAGAAATCTGTTAATATATTTACTTATAATTTGATAATTAAGCGTCTGTCAACCAAGATTTCAGAAAAAGTTCCCGAGTTCATCCTAGAATTGGCCCTGTTCCCATCTTTGGAGAAGTAGAAGGAATGAGATTTTTTTATTAATAAATTATATTCTTTTATATTATTCATTCAACGTGTTCCATAGAATTAGGTATGACCAAGAAAAATATCATAATTTTTTGTAAATTGAATGTTGGCGGGGGAAAAGAATGAAATATAATGGATTTTGAAACACTGGTTTAAACGTATATTACGGGTGACATGTTTGATGAACTAATTTATCTATTTACTGGCATTAGAGTGTATGATGCGTTCATGCTAAAATATATATATCATTCGGTAGAATACCTATATGCGTGTATGTATTATTTTCGTCACACAGAGACACTTAAAACCCGTAGAAACTTTGGGCACTGGTTCGATTGCATTTATTTAAAGGATTTATATTGTTTTAATTTATTTATATTGTGTTATTTTATGCTCAAATAACACAAGACATTATTTTTTGACAAGATATCAACCTAGGTATTTGGATACCTGTTTGTGCCTCATTAAAAATGATTTTAAATTGTCATTAATAAATATCTAAATTTGATCAAAAAATAAGGAAATAAATAAAAATAACGGATTTTCACATAGAACTATTGATGTAAACGTAATTATCATATTATTCTATGGAGTAGCATCAGTAAATGGGAATTTATACCCCATTAAAGTTTATTATTTTAAACTTGCATTGCCACATCTGATGTTATCTATATATTATATATTGATATACACCCCTTGAATATTGTGTAATTAAAATAAACTTTTCGAAAGTATGTATATATATAAACATAACTATTACCTATATAATATTATCTATATTATTTATGAGTTTCGCTATATTCGAATTGGCCATGTAGATATAAAGAACACAGTGCCACAAAGCCTAACTCTACACCACTCCTCTGCTATTGGTACATTAACCAACTGACAAATAAATTTATTTTAAAAATTTAAAATAAATTTTGTGTTTTTAAAGTTTTATATCATGACCACCGATTAATTTTGAAACATAATTATTGTGTTTTGTTAAATATCATAATTGTTTTGTTTTTATGTACTTGTAGTTTACACAGAAATCGGATACAAGGATAGAATGAAAGAGCTAATGGAGTTGACAGTCTTGAACACAAAAAAAATGAAATATATGGAACAACGAATGTCATTTTTAGAAGGTACATATTATTTTAATATTTATTTAATTTATTTCCAGCTTGAATTAATTTGTACCTTAAATATATAATGACAGAACGTTTTTTTTTTTTTTTTTTCATTAATTTAATGTCATCTCAGAACCGATTTTGATGATAATCTACCAATATTTCCTTGAATTCCATACAACATCGTAAAAATTACTCTAATTATTAATTAATGAATAAATTAATTAGGTAATTAATTAAGGTAACTTATAAGATTCGGGAATTTTGACTGTTTTCGGTTTTTATTAATTTAATTAATTCGTTTAGTGATTATCTTTTAAAATAATATAAAATAATTTTAGTAATTAATATAATTAATTTTATTAGATAGTAAATAAAACACCAAATATTAAAAAGCAAACATAATATGAAATAAGTACACTGGTTAAATCGATTTCTGCAGTGGCGGATTCAAGGGAGGGGTGCGAAAGATTTGGCCTTCCGCCCCTTTGGTAATTTTATATTCGTACCTAGTTATAAAAAATTAGTAAAAATAACAAAATACACCTAAACGAGATTTTCAAAAAATCGATTTTATTAATTTCGTTATATCTAACTCTGAAATTTATAGAACTCGAAACATGAAATTTTCACCCATTCTCTACAATAGATTGGAATCAGTCGTGTCAATTTTTAAACATAATAGCTTTTATCTTCAAAACATGGTAAAATAAATAATTTTTACGAATATATAAATGGACATAGAATATTCCGTTTTAACTCATTTTAAAAGTAATATATTAGGTATATATAGATAACAATAACTGTTAAATATACTCACTCAATATAAAACTGCTAATTAATTTCTATAATTAACTGAACCTCTTCTCAAATTGTTTAATTGAAGAAATGATTTATTGTTTCTTTAAAATTCAACACACCCACCAATGGTATCCCACCCAAGGAGCGAAGAATACGATTAATGAATACGATTTCTGATAGAAAAATTGGTCCAAAAGTTTTGATTAGTAACTTTAAAGATCGGAAATGTCTAGTTGGTACTTTTGGGAGGTAATTTTTCCAAATTCTCAATACTTTTTCTAAACGCATGCCTAGAATATCCAAAAATTGGAAAAAAACGGTAAAAAACATCATAACCCGAATTTTCGTAAATTAGATTTTATTTTTTAACACAACTTTAAAAATAATACAGTTAGAAAGTTAAAACTTTCACCAACTACTAAAAATAGTCACGCGCACAAAGCAACTAAAAAAAGTTAATTCTATAAAAAGCTCAAAAATCAGGAATTCCTTTAAAAAGACCAAAATTGCAATTACGCTAATAACTGAGAGGTTGACTATTTGTTAATTTATAAAAATAGATTTTTATTCAGACATTTATACTTCATGCATGCACGCACGCACGCACGTACACACACGCACGCACGCAAATATCGATTACCCAACATTATTAAATAATATTTTGTTAAATATTATATCCTTATCATCAATTAGTATTATTATATAGTATTTGAAGCTTTCGCTCAGAATCGTTTTATTGAAGAAATTATTTATCGTTTCTTTAAAATTAAATACACCCACCAAGAGCTTCACATCCGAGGTGCGAAGAATATCCGTCATGCGAAGAATACCCATCATGCGAATACCCATCATGTCCGGCTTTTTTATATTTTATGTTCATTGTTTAATAATTATTTATTTATCAATAAATCGATTAAAAAAAAAAAATAGAAAAATTCGAGACCGCAAAAGTAGGTTTATACCAAACTTTTTTTTTTTTTGACAAATTTTGCTCCCTCCCCATACCCCTCAAAAAAATCCTTGTTCCACCACTGGATGTCTGTCCTCAATATTTTCAATATCTGAAAATATAAAACATTTATTTAAATCTCAAAAAAAAAAAAAAAACCGATTATGTAAAGATGTTTTTTCTATACAGTGTTGAAACTTGAAAGTACAAAAAATGTATAAAATATTTTATTTTAGAATTTTTATTCTATGCATAATATGCACAAAAAAAAGTAACTCATTTAAAAGGAGAGCATATTTTTAAAAATGAATATATTTTTCGTTTTAACATTTAAGTGCCTATTTAAATCAGTCACCGAAGTTAAACTAACGAGGTAAAATTGTCTGTTTTGAATTTATTTATCATTTTTTGGCTTCAATTTAACTTAATTTGAAAAATGTTTGTAAATTTCGTAATTTAAAAAATCACGTTTGAAATATTTGACGGTACCATTGAAAACTCAGTGTATTTATTTTGTAAGGCCAGTTAGACGATTAGATTAAAGTCTAATCATTAGACTTTAAACTTTAATAAAATTAGTATTTAATAATATAGGTAGGTAGCAAAAATTACATTATATACCAATAAGCTTAGAACTATAATTTACATTTATACAATACTTTTCAATGTTTAACTATACAAATCATAATAGAAGCAGAGATTAACCGCACAATGAATGTAAATTCATTGATAAGTACCATTAAAGAATTGCACGACGAGATAGAACACTTGGTGAAAGACATCAATAATATGTTAATTGAAGTTCATACGAGATTAAATGGGCGATTTGATGAACTCAAATATAAATCAATCAAATCTGAACGTAATTTAATATGTTTTATCAAATAAGTATTTTGGGTTTACTTATAACAATTATACATTTTTGACATTAGTTGATTCACACGACATCATAAATCGAACGACTGGCGTTGAACTATTAAGAACGATCGAGCAATTACAGAGGAAAGTAGACAAGCTGGTGGTCGAAAAATCCGATTCTATCCTAACTAACCGTATGCAACGAGAATTTTACAATTTGGAAACAAAATTAATCAAAACAGAACGTAATAAGTTTTTTATATATATAAAACCACGGAATTATCTCATAGCTGTATAATAATGCATTAATATATTTTATTCTATTTACGTTTAGAGGATTCAACTACCCTCAGTAATAAGTTCAATAACCTAAAAAATGAAACGCTGTATACAAAAGGTAAACTATACCTACCTATATGTAATAATAATATGATACCCGAATCTGTGCCGAGACGGAGAAATTACGATTTCACACTCAACTATATTATCAGTGTGTTGAGTCGGAATGAATAATTTTTTATCTAGATTATGACATAGAAAAAGTATAAAAGATTTAAATCTACGTCATTTTGATGTGCGTCTAATGAACGATGTCATTTCGATGCAAGACAATGCGTCACATGCGACATTTCGACGCGTGCAATTTCGACACATCTACATTTCGACGCATTTTATAATAATATTTATCGAAGGCCATATGATTTTTATGTCAACGCCTCCGCATCATAAGGTGGGAACATTTCGGTAATGAAACGCTAAAATCAATGTTAGTTAGTTCATAGAGTGTTAGGTCGACCCGCTTCACTCCGCAAATCAAAAATATTTCTCAGCTTGCTGTGCAATTTGGGGATATTTCGACTTGATAATTAACTCGCTGAGCGACGTATGGACATTTCGGTAATGAAAGGTCAAAATATGTTTTTACTTTTTTAGTATAACGTGAAGCTTCTAGTACTTAATAAAATCATTGCCATCTTAATTTTTAAATGACAAAAATACATTGGGTGAAAAGGGTTTGTGAGCGAAACAGGTCCCTCCTAAATCATATGGCTTTCGATAAATATTGTAAAATGCGTCGAAATAGCATGCGTCGAAATGACGGTATACCAAAAGATTTATCTAGATAAAAGTGCAATTAAATATATTATTTATTTATCTAGATACAGATGAAAAATGCGTCTAATTACAAATTTAGATAAAATTATTTAACATTTTTTTTTGTACTCTTTGTTTAACTTATGACCACCTACTACCTATTATTATTATTAAAAATGGTGTTATATAATATATTAATAATTATGATAATAATCTTTATTTAAGAATCAAAAAGCTAAAACTACCATTATCTATGTGCCTATATATATAGCCTATATGGCAAATAAAATTAATTAAATTTAGTAGTTACATATTTGAACTATATTAAGGAAAAATGAAAACTAATAGGTAGGGAAGTACTACATATCATATTATTTTTATATCATAACACAATAATTTCACAATATATAATGCATTTCACCATGCACATTCTACATACTGTAACATATTTCCTCTCACAAACACATACAATATTTCACTAAAAAAAAAAATTAAATACACTTTAAAAAGTTTGAAGAGTAAGAGAAAATTGGTTTTCAAATTTGTGTAAATTTTTGTTTGACCTATTTATAATTATTATTTAAGCAAAAAATAAAAAATATAAAAATGTTTCTTTGAATTGTAATCTTTAGTTAGTAAAACTTAAACTTAGTAAACAGTCAAAATAAATAAAATCTTGTAAAGGAAAAACACTACAAAATATTGATAAAACAATATACAAAATATTCACCTCCAAATTTTATAAATCAATAGGAAACAATAAAAATATTGAATTCCATATTAATCAATTTTAAAATTTTATTTTAAATAATAATTATAATAAAAATAAAAGTTGTAGCCTAATAATTACCTATTATTAAATGCAAATAGAATTAAACTTAGATCACTATTAATATTTGTGTGGAATATAATAATATAATATAAAATATAAAATACAATAAAAATAAATCAAATAAGTCAAAACTAATATATTTTGTTTTTTTCCTATTAAATAAACTGTTGAATTAAATATTTGACAAGGTTTATATTTTGTCAGATAAAAGTAATTTTAGTTAATATTTGCGCATAATTTTTTTTATTAATTTTACTATTTAAATAAATATATCTAGATACCTAAGTTATTTTATATCTGAGATGAATCGTAGATAAATGAAAAATAATTTATCTAGTTTAATTAAAATATAATTAAATATTTATCTAGATAAACTAAACACTGTTTATTTTTCGTAATGATGTTTTGTATGGTTTATAGAAAACTTCCAAATGAGTACAGAGAAGATACTCAGGAAACTCGGACATCTAAAAATGCGCATCGAGACCATCGAAAGTAAATCACTTTTATTATTATATATTACCAATTGTTTCTCGTAATTTGAAACAAAATGTATGCAACTTCTTAGCAGCGCCCCACATGGGAATATTTTTTAATGTAATAATACTCGTATAGCATCCTTCTAAAACCATCTGAAAATTGTTTTTCACTCATGTCTGTTTATTATACGCAAATGTCAATAAAAAGAAATATACATTGAAACAGTGGCGTATTTTGGGTGATTTCTCGGGGGGTGTCCAACATTTAATGACTCTTATAAACGAAAATGTTAATTTATTAATGTAAAAAATATTTAACTTACTTTTTTTTTTCAAATTACTATATTATGTATAAGTATGTATGTACAAGTAATTTGACATTTGAGACCTAGGTATATGGTAAGATAGACACGTTGAAGCAGGGACGCCCGGAGGGAGGGTCCAGGTGGTGCAAATGCACCACCTGAGATTTTTCCAAAAATCATTAATAATGGAAGACGTAGAAATATTTACCAAATTCCGAGAATCACTAAACAATCATACTAAACTGGCATTCAGTGGTTGATTGAAATGAAAGATTATGAATATTAATTATTTATTTATAGATTTATTTGGTTCCTGTCGTAGATAATGAAGGGATAACTCTCTACTGGAATAGTAACACCTAGAAAGCCTAGATAGGCTCTCTAGTAACACCTGTCTACTATACACCATATTGAAGCAAAGAAAATTTATAAAATTTATTTTTGATTCAATATACCATAAAAAATCAAATATTTATTTAATTATAATTTATCCCCCCCCCACATGATTTATATTTGGATAAATAATTTTTGCACCTACTGAAATAATTTTCTACAGGCGTCCCTGCACACACATATATGTTTTTGAATCGTGACAAAAGTATAATTTTTAAATTACCTATTATAGATTAAATTTAAACACATAAAAACACTATTTTTGAAAACATAAAATAACATAATGAAACTAAATTGATACTTTTTAAAATTTTTTCAAATTCTTTATTCGTGCATATTGAATACTTTACTTTCAAAAAAAAAAAGTTGTTAATTCATTTTACGTTTATAATTGATCTAATGGTATCCAAAAGATTTCTGGACTCATATATTATTTTATTCAATAATTTCATTTCAAAAATTTTAAAAATTTTAAATCAACAATAAGTCAAAAAACCGGATTAATATGGGACAGACTTGAAATTACGGGACAAAAAGCGTCCTGAGAGAAGTTTGTCAGGACAACAGAACACAGAGCCGAAATAAAGGACAATCCTGTATAAAACAGGACGTATGGTCACCCTAAGTTAACATTGTATAGTATTTCAAAAAGGTATTTAAATATTATACCTATATGTCACCGTAAAAGCCCAATCATTCGGTAAACTTAGTTTTCACTAGTTTTATACTAGGATTTAGTGTTTGTACTAAGTTAAAGCTAAAATTCATGATTTTATATGTTGTGCAGATCCTAGAATGCACAAACTGAGTTTATAAAAGCTGATATTGATTTGCGGCACTAGGGATGCCGTTATTGCTCAGGTATGGTTTTATTAGGCACGTTCTGTCTGTTTTACGTGTTAGACGAATCTATTTGGTGATTATATTATGCTTTATAAGTGAAGTGTTTATATTCAATTATGATTTGTAATTTTTAATCTATTGTTATTATTATTATTACTAATTTGATTCAAATATGCTCATATTGAAAGGTTTTATCATGATTTAAATCCAATAATTAAAAACAAGGAAATTAAGTAGTAATAAACATCACATAAAATTTAAATGATATAGCATAACAATAATAATCATTAAATTATGTGAAATTAAAACAAACTGTTGACAATAATTCAAAATTTTTATAAAAAATAAATAAATATTTTAAAAACAAAACTATTATTTAATTTTAAATCAAAATTGGTAAAATTATTAGTTTAATTTTAGATTCTGAGTGGAGCGAAGTAGCTAGTGTTTTTATAATGATGTTTATTTCTTTTTTTTCTTTTCTGTAAGCACTTATTCGTATAAAAATATTAGTTCAAAAGTTTCGAACAGAAACTTTCAGAATAAAAAATTGATTCTAAATTGTACTTTTAAAGTCATTTTTTGAAATTCTCTATCTTTTTCGCAAAATTTGGGATAAACTACCAAAAAATTTGACCGAAAATCCAATAAAACAGTATTTTAAGATTCTGAACAAATTTATTTTATTTTTTCATTTTTTCTCTTTCTGGAAACACATCAAGAGTATCCCCACCCGACGTGCAAAGAACATCCCGGTGAGCGAAGTACACATTTTTTTCTTTAATTCAAACATTATGATAATTTAAAAAGTATAGACAAGAAAACCGAACATACTTCCCACCACGGATATTCTTCACTCCTCGGGTCAGATATTCTTGGTGATTGTGTAGAATTTCAAAGAAACGATAAATCATTTCTTCAATAAGACGATTCTGGACGAAGGAAGTTAATAATATAAAGAACAATAATAGTCATCATTTTCTATACTCATCAAGAGTATGTGACCCGAAGAGCGAAGAATATCCGTAGTGCTTTACTTTTTACTTTACTTAACTTTACTTTTTTTTTATGAAAATATTTATTTTTTTTTTTGTCACTTTCAACATTTTCTCGCGCCAGTATGTTTCTCATATTTTTTATCTATATCAGTTTGGATGAAAAAAAATGATGACTTCTGAGTCTTTTTTTTGTGAAATTTTGAGTAGGTTTTTCCAAAAATAAAATTGAAGAATTGAGAAATTAAAAAAAAAATTACCTCTCTAAAGTATCAACGTAAAGCAGATCTGGTTTCAAAAAGTTGCTGATTGAGAATTGGACAAGTAATTCTATATGAAAAAAAAAATAAATAAATAAAAATAAAAATAATAATAATAAACAAGATAAACATTATTGTAAAAACACTTAGTAAGTCTAGTCTAGCTTATTCGTATGGATCTACTTGTCCAAAAGTCTCAATCAGCAACTTTTTGAAACTAAAATTGCCTCTAGTTGGTATTTCAGAGAGATAATTTTTTGAATTTCTCAATTTTTCAATTTTTTTTTTGGGGGGGGGAGAGGAGAGGAAACTGCCCAAAATTTGACAAAAAAAACTAGGAAATCATCATTTTTTTATCCAAACTTTATGAAAATTTAAACATAGATAGACAATAATATGAGAAACATTTTGGATTAAGAAAATTTTGAAAAAGCGAAAAAAAGATAATGGACATTTTTCTAACAACACTTTTTTTCTCATTCATTATTTCTAGTTTTCTTTGTTTATAAAATAAAAAAAAGTTAAGTAAAGTAAAGATAAGAAAACCAGACTACTTCGCACCACAGATATTCTTCGCTCTTTGAGTTAGATACTCTTGGTGGGCGTGTTGAAAATGACGACTATTATTTTTTTTTATATTATTAACTTTCTTCGTTCAGAATCGTCTTATTGAAGAATTTAATTATCGTTTATTTAAAATTCTACACACACACCGAGAGTAACTGATCCGAAGAACGAAAAATATCCGTGGTGCGAAGTATGTCCGGCTTTTTTCATTATTTATTTGCATACGGTGTATTATTTTGGCATTTGCTGCTATGTTATATATTTGAGTGTCAGCACTTTTGATTGTAAATTTTTTTGGAAATTGCATCTCTAATATCATTGTCTTCCTCACGTATGATAGTTAAACTCGAGCAACAGCTTGTCAATACGTATTGTACATTTCACGTGTTAAATGAAAAGCGTTGCTAGAATTCTTACAATTGAATATATCATAATATTAAAAATTACAAATCATCATTTAATGTAAATACTATCTACGCTCATAAGGCATTACACGATCACCAAATGTGTTCGTTTCACACGTAAAATCTAAACAAACAGAATGTGCCAATAAAACCAAATCAGAGCAATAACGCATCCCTAATGCCACCAATCAATATATTACCAGTTTTTATTATATTACTTTGTACATCTTAGGATTTATTCAACGTGTTTAGTAAAATCCAGAATAAAATTATGAATTTCAGCTTTAACTGAATACAAGAATCCTAACGAGAACTAATAAAACTTAGGTAGAAACGTTTATAAAATGTCTCACCTACATTTACAGTGAATAACAGAGGACCAAATTACATAAGTAAGTTTCATATTAAATAATCGTCATTCGGCATTTCAAATTTCATTAAAAACACTAATGTAAATTCGCTTACGTAAGCTGTAGGATACCTACGATCATGCTGTTTTATAAACTTATAATATTTGAATAAAACAAAACAACCACTAACTATATAGCTTGATGCTCTTAAAGAGACTATTCTCTTTAAAGTTTTGTTATTTAAATAAGTATTACGTAATATGTATAATTGGACCAATTATAAAGTTTAAAAATATATAACTATTTTAAGCTGTGAGTAGATTTTCCGATATAATTTAGATCTTAAAAAATCATATGAAAAACAATATTAAAATGTCATAATATAAAATTAGTACTTACATGTTTTCAGAAACATATAAACTATCATGGAATGGTAAAATATTTTATGATGTTCTGTTTTAATAAGTATTAATATATTCTACTAATTTAATAGTTACGTTAAATCGTACTATTGAGTCATAAACGTTGACTTAAATTTATATATATGGTTGTTTGGAAATTTTCCTAATATGAGAAATTTTATTTAAAGACTATCAATAACATTATCCAACTGGAATAAAAAAATCTATTAAAAAAAAATGTCATTTTAACAGATTACAATTATCAAGTTATAAATTATAACAATATTATGTTTCAGTACCTAACAAATACGTAACAATATATTAATATTAAAAATGATTTATTGTAATGATAATTTGAACGATATTAACTTTTATTTATTGATTATTATAGAATTGTGCCGTAAGAGTAAGTTATAAATCATTTTTTTGATATCGATAACTTTAAATATAATAACTGTACACTTTAATTATTCAAGGTAAAATTTTTTTTATTTATTTTAGTCGTTGATGAAGAAAGTAAGTTAAACATTTTTAAATTTGTGTTATGTAATTTTAACCCTGCAGTTTTAATGAAAGAATAAAAAAGTGTATTGAATATTTTAAATTAAACGAAAGGCTCCATTGAGTAGCTACTGGCTACTATAATATCTAGTAACAAAGATTCCCCTGAAACATTTATAGTTTTAAGTTTTGTTTTACTTGGATGTATGCATACCCGATATTAAATTATTTGGATGATTTAGCCGATCAATTTATTTGTTTATTACAATATTTTCAAGAATTTAATTTTAAATTACACTTATAATTAGTTCTATTATTTTAACGGTATACCCTTGTGTGCTTTCTAATATTATCAAATTAAAAGAGTTTGTTCTTTAACTCCAGACTGACGTACACGAGTTTAAAAAATAAATTTCTTTTTGAATATTGAAACTATAAACCAATGTGCTCAAATAATGAGTGTGCCATACGAAAATTTTGAAATTTAATGTCCTTCTTTATAATTAAACACAATAATTATATTATTCGGAATTCGGATAATAGATATTAGTGGGCAAGTTTTTTTGTGTGGTGAGTACAAAATATTACGTTAAGCAATGAAAATAAAATAATGAGCTAATAATAAAAAAATATACATTTATTTATTTACTTATTTATGCATGTAAAATGAATGAATTTTATCACATGTTCGAAAAAAAAATTTGCCCTGATTAAAATCGTCCTTGTACTGCGTCATTTCGTTACGACCCAACCGCGAACGGTTACAGTAATTATTATTTATTGTTCTTATTTAATTTTAGTTTTACGGAGAACTTCAGAATATAGTAAGATGAATATAGAATCTAATATATTTGTAAATATTAATGTGTTTAGGTTTAAGTAAATACTTAGTCTGGTTTTTCGATTCTGAGTAGATCGGAAAAGCTACTTAGTGTTTTTATAGTGATTTTTATTATTATTTTTTTTTTTTTGTGTGTGTATAAATACTTGTCCAAAAGTTTCAAGCCGTTACTTTTCGAATCACAATTCAACTCAAGATAATTTTATTTAAGAGATAAATTTTTGAAATTATTAATAGTTTTTTCAAAATTTGGGAAAAACTACCCAAAATTTGACAAAAAAAAACTCGGAAACTATTTTTAATCCAAACACTTTTTTTCTGAATAATTTTTTTTTTCACCTTTCTCAGCTAATAGTAAAGTATAAAAGTAGCAAAGTAAAAAAAACATTTTTTTTTGTTATCACAACAAACATAATTTTTAAGTAAAATTGTCTTGAACATACTGAAGTTCCGCTCAGAATCGTTTTATTGAAGAAAAATTTATCGTTTCTTTAAAATGCAATACACCCATAAGAGTATCTCACTCGTGGAACGAAGTTTTTTTTTTATAGATAATCGGTTTTCAATCAAAATACTTATTATACGTATTATAATCACTTAATAACCATCATAACATTATTTCAGTACCAAAAAGTCTGGAACAAAGAGGTAAAATTTATAATACTTGTTATAAAAGAATTATTTAAAAGGACAATAAATTGATATTGTTTTATCATATATGACATTGTTAAACATTTGAAATCGAGGTAAATTATTGTTTTAACAAGTCAAAATCAGTTTTGGCAAAAAGGAATTTTTGAAAATTATAGTGTTGACTACTCAGATTAGTTAAAACTAGTTTTGACGGATTTCGGGTCCGAACTGAAACGTACTATACTAGAAATTTATAAATCACCTCAAACTTTCATTGTGTATAACTTAGGAACATTTAAAATTTATAATTTATTCAGATTCTTAGTGGAATAATGGAATACATTGATTTTATAATGATATTTATTATGTATTATTTTCATCGTAAGAACGGAATGAAAAAATAGTAATAATTTAAATAACGGAATAGAAATTTTTTATTCGAAAATGTTTTGAAGTAGTTTTGAGTTAGTTCAGAATGACATACAATTAAATTTTAATATCGCCTTTTTAAGCGTAGAATAGTAGCTTCCATATGAGTAAATAAGGACTTTACGGTCTGAGTTGGTATTTAGTAGGCTATACGGAGACTTTGGTGTTTCATTAGTGTTTGCTAAGTGCAATAGCTACGTACAATAGTCGTGACGAAAAATAATTACTTATACAATTTTTAAACATATTAAACTGTTTTCCATCAACCACATGGTTGAATTATTACCCGACCACAATAATTGTTCTTTATTTTAGTATTTTTTAAATTTAAAATTTAATATTTCAATTGTACAGTGTAGATATCTATTGATTAGAAACTAACAATTACGAAACATGTGATTTTATTAATCTATCCGATTTTTTATTTTTTTTCAAATATTTAATAGGCAACGATGAAGCAGGGCCTTCGAAACCAGGGAACACAAATGAAGGTAAATACAATCAAACGTGAATAAACAAAAATTGTATTTCAAGACATAGTTAGTAAGGGCGGCTGGTGTAAAATATAACCATGGGTGTCATTTTAAATAGACAAAACTAATGGTGTTCAAGTTCAACGTCATTATTAAATTTTAAAAATCAACATAGTTTAGTTGGTATGTCAAGGCATATTGATATGTTTGAGCAAGGAATATGCTAAGTAATGCTAAAATCACAAAATAATTGATGTTTTTGAATAATGACTGATATGGACATAATATAATATAATAAATAAGTTTTATTATAATATATATTTAATTCACAAATTATTCAAATATGAATATTATTTGTTATTCTTTTAAATAGATCAAGGCTGCCCAAACCCAGGCCCGCGGGCCACGAAGTGGCCCGTCAACGCATTTGTATTGGCCCTCCAACATTCTATTTTATTTTAAATATCATAGT
>JAIPRM010006314.1:0-18914 GCA_025469315.1 Stegophylla sp. TES_Ste_2020 | reverse complement strand
GATTGTTAAATTTAAACCAAATAATAAATACATTTTATCTAGATATTAGAGGAGAAATAACCTTGCATAATTACCTAATTTGTGTTAATAAATTAATGTTTTGTTTCCAATTAAGTTTTTTTCTAGGATCACAAAAAGTTAAATTTAAATTTTTAGGGTCGCGTTCATAAAAGGTTGGGAACTACTGCATTAAATGCTTAATGACATGACAAGAATTATGATAAAAAAAAATAAAATATGATCTTAATTATGTGTCATGAATTCTATTTAAAAGTATTGTTTACTGATTCATGAAAATTTTTCATTTATAATTTAAATCGACAAAAATTAATAGTAATATTGGTTTTTATAAAAATGCATAAATTGATGTTTCTTACGAAAAGTTTCATGTAATGAATTAACTAATTGGAAACCTCGTGTGGTATTTGTAGGGGATATAGGAGCCGGGGTAAAATTTTCCTTAAGGCTTACTTTTAAGTGAATGATTTTAGGATCTATGTAATTAAAACTGTGGTGACTTGTTCCCCCTCTAAAATGCAGTACTAGATTCTTTACTGGTTTGAAGATGTATTTTGTAGTTTAAATTTTTAAATAACAATTTAACAATAAATTATGTTATTTAAATAATACGACTTTACTTTCAAAATAAAGTAAAAATAAAATCTTAATGTAATTATACAACTTAAATAGCATTGATAATGCACCCTGTATATATATGTCGTGTGTTCATATTAATATTGTTATTATATAATATTATGACCACCATATTTCGTATTTGAGTGACGTCGTCGATAGGGCTTATAACAAGATTATAAAATATACGAGTTTATATTGAGCTTGACCCAATTTCTGTAACCTCTCTTTCAAAGTTGTTTCCAATGCATTTCTGACTGCACGTAAACGTTACTTATATCTTTTTTTTTTTTATAATTTTTCCATCAAAGTATTACTTCCGTCGGTCTGTTCACATTACTTATTATAATAAAATAAATGAATTATAGTATTCAAATTTGTGTTTTAAAAAGAAAAAAATTATTTTTTTCTCGTGTGTGAAATGGTAAAATTGTTTTACACCATTTAATAATGGATTGCCTATTGGCATATTTCGTTTACACGTCATATTTTGTATCACACGCATTCGTTCAATCCCGCTTTTACGTGTATGCATATGGTAATCAACCTCCCTTATAGTTGACCAATCAGTGCTGAATACGTTTAGGAAAGTACACGGTTTTGTTATTCGACATGCATTGCTTTAACGTTACGCAACGAGCAGTCGGTTGGATTTTTAATCCGATTGATGCGCGTGTACTGAACACAAGAAGGGGTACTGTTTTCAACGAGACTTGTTGTAAATCTATGATATTTCAGGGGTTACATAATATTTTGACATTTCGTACTTATTTTAACAACCCGTGTTGTTGTATAATCAAAAGAGTTTCGAGATCTTCGTTAACGTTAATCTACCTACTACTTTATTGTTAGAGAAATGAATGCAACGCGTACGGTTTTAATTATTATGCAACAAGTTTTCAAAAGTGCTGGTGTTATTTACTTTTCGTACCATAGCTATCTTATGCATTTTATATGTTTTTCGCGGGATTTTACTTTTTCTTGTTATTTCTGATAAAGTAGGAAATTCGTCGCTCATTTATACAACGGTTCTTTAAAACAAATTCTTGGGTTTGTGTAACACTTGACTGTAATATTATGTACGCAACCCTAGTATATAATGCTATTTTTGTTTATAAATATATACATCATAAGTTTGGACACCTTATACATTTTATCCCTGTTGTGTTCGTCTGATATCTGCTTAGTTACTAGTAGGTACATAAAATTACAAATTTTGATTTGATTACCAGAGGCGATAGGTAATATTTGTTTTAAAATTATTATATACTTATTGAGAACACCGTTAATTTTAATTGTAATATTCACATTGTTTTAAAGTATGTTTAAAACGAATAAAGTATTCTAAATGCAAGTATTATACTAATGCAATAATTATGGTTTATTGTTTAAAATACATAAAATATTGTTCCGAAATAGAAAATATCGAAAGCTCGTAGATTGGGATTTTCCACTTTATTTCATTAATAATAAAAATAATTCTGAATGTATATCTAAGAAATAAAGATTATTTCTTCTTCGAATTCAAGTGTTAGAAATTATTATGATTTCATGTATTCTAAAATATATACTTTTTGGTTAGATTACATGTATCTTTTTACACACTAATTTAAGTATATTATATTTACACAGACTATTATAATAGTGGATAGATTAACGTTATGTAACCTAACCTAACCTAACCACTTGTAAAAAATTATTCATTCAACCAATTTTTAAGAAACTATAACTTTGTGTAGGATAACGGATGAAAAATCTATAGAAAAACAAAATGTTCACCTGATGACAATTAAGAGCATAATAATAAGGTTTTGATTAAAAAAAAAAATAATTATTATTTTACGTAAAAATGACTAATTTCATACAAAATTAAACATTAAAAAATTATAAATGAAAAGTATTGACAAGAAAGTCGGACCTACTTTATACCATAGGTATTCTTCAATCCTCGGGTCAGATACTCTTGGTGGGCGTGTTGAATTTTAAAGAAAATAGAAATCATTTTTTCAATAACACAATTCTGGTTAGAAAGTATGTTAATAATATAAAGAACAAAAATTGTTATCATTTTCAACTCGCCCACCTAGAGTATCTCAGCCGAAGAGTAAAGAATACCCATGATGCCATAATATCCAGCTTTCTTGTTCATGCTTAACTTTACTTATCTTTGCTTTACTTTGCTTTACTTTACTTTATTTTTTCTTTATTTTGCGTTACTCTACTTTAATTTTTTTTATCGAATAAATAAAGAAAAGGAAAAAAAACAATTTTACTAGAAATAAAAATATATTGATCAGAAAAAAATGTATAGAAAAAAATTTCCAAATTTTTTTCACATTTTCAAAATTTTTCTATGACAAAATATTAGATTCTGAACGAAGTGAAAAAGCTAGTGTTTTTACAATGTTGTTTATTATTATTTTTTTATTACTTTTTTGTGGACATTTTTTTGTATAGAAATACTTTTCCAAAAGTCCCAATCAGCAACTTTTTGAAACCGGAATTTTTATAAATTAAAAAATGACTTCTATTTTGAAACCAGTATTTTAGAGAAGTCAGTTTTTTTTCAATTTCTAAATTCTTCAATTTTTGTTATTGTTAAAACTACCTAAAATTTGACAAAAAAGGCTCGAAAATCATAATTTTTTGATCTAAATTTTATGAAAATTAAAACATAGATAGACAATAATGTAAGAAAAGATTTTGTGAACGAAAATTTTGATAATGAGAAAAAAAAATTTCGAACACTTTTTTTTCTCATTAATTATTTTTTCCTTTTCTTTATTTATTAGATAAAAAAAAGTAAAGTAAAGTAAAGTATAGACAAGAAAACCAAAAATACTTTTGAAAAAGCAATTGTAAATTTCAAAAAATACCTTCTCTATAGTACCATTTAAAGCAGGGGTTTTCAATCTTTTTAGGCTGAGGGCCACTTTCGGTTCATAATAATTTCGCGGGCTGCACACTCAATAAAAAAAGCTAGACATACTTCATACCATTGGTTTCTTCGCTCCACGTATAAGACTAGTTGGGTGTGTTAAATTTTAAAGAAATAATAAACCATTTTTTCAATAAAACTATTCTGAGTAGAGCTTCAGCTTATATATATAAGACAGCTTAAAAATTTTTTTTAAAAGTTTTTCTGCTCAAAATTGTAAACAAACTCAAAAAATTGAGAGAAAGTAAAATAAATGTTTGAAAAAAGAAAAAATACCACATATTAAAAAAAAATCTTTTTGTCTTTCGTTAAAATATTTTTAATTTTATTGCTTGTCTATATTTAAATTTTCTAAAAAAGTTTGGATTAAAAAAAAAAATATATGATTTAAAAGCATTTTGGTCAAATTTTGGGCAGTTTTCCCAAATTTTTGAAAATTATTGAGAATTTTGAAAAATGACTTCTTTTTAAGTACATTTTAGTGCCAAATTATGATTTACAACATTGCTGTTTAAAACTCTTGGACAAATATTTCTAAACAAAAAAGTATTCACATAAAAAAAAAACATCATTGTAATCTTCGCTCTACTCTGAATCTAATATCAACTGTAAAATCCTTTAAAAGTATCATTTACATAGTACATATCATAAGGAATATTGTATTTAATAATAAAGTATAAAATATATTGTTATAAGAATATAATTCAAATTAAAAATTAAGAGTAAATAAATTAATTAATGTACCATGTAAAAAAAGCTTTAGCCTTATTAATTGTTATCACATCAAACTTACAAATAAAAATTGATATTTATGACGAAATTTGTTGGCGGATTATTTAAAATGGTTGTGTTGTCCACATGCGTCGTTAAATATAGGTACAATTATTTTAATAATCATTTTACTTGTGGGATATGTACAGATATATTATCAATTCTTTTCTTTAAATGAAAAAACGGGTACAACATAATTATTGTAAAAAGTTAAAATTGTTCATGATTGTAATAAATGCTTTTTGAAACTTAAATGATGTCATAATATAGTTAATCATTGGAAAAAGTTCAAATTGATGGTTTTTTTTCTATTATTTATGTACTTATGAAACTGTTTGAATTATATATATTATAACAGTGTCACGATGTGTCAGAAATTGGTTTGTTAGCATATTGGGATCATTTATATCTCTAAACATTATTCATATGACTCCCGTCATAAATCTTATGTGTGTATTATTATTACGTACCGCAATTGATTTCAATTGACTGTTAAGTGTGCGAGATTGTTAGAACATAAAAATAAGTGTATAACACGTAACATTCTTTTTTCAAGTGATTTATTATGTCATACCGTATTTTGGTTAACTGAATTATTTAATTTTTTTGTTCGGATTTTTGCGACTTCATTTCATATTTAAATAATGTAATATGCAGCATGTAACCAAAATAATGAGTATATATATATATACAATGTTTAGTAGCCCTGACCATGAGTTCCCGTAATGTCACGGGGGAACCATATACTGGGTGTCCCAGTACGATATGACAAATGCAATAACTTGTACTATTAATAATTTTCAACTTTTTGGAAATTATTATTACAGCAATAACGTATGTTTTTTTATTTTTTTTTTAAGGTCTCAAATTTTCAAATTTGAAATTTTACACTACAATTTCAGAAAAAATTCAAAATAGCCATTTTTTAAACTTGATATTTATACAAATATTGTTGCTTACATACTTCTAATAACTGTTAATTCGTTCATGTTCTACGATTTTTTATCTCTTTTATATGATATCAAAATATTTATGTGCTCTTCAAGTTGTATGAACGTAAGACTTTGAGGTATATAGAATCTAATTATTGATATCGTTGGCCAACAATAGAAATAAATAAGTGTTTTCATGGCCATTTTCAGTAGTTGATAAGAGTTTCAGGTTTCTAGCTATATTGTTTTTATAGTTATGTTAAAAAACAATTTTCAATTTTATGAATATCGTTAATAGTATATTTTACAGTTTTTGTCAATTTTTCGTCAGATTTACCTCGTTTTTGAATGAAAGTATTGAAAAATTTGAAAAATGACCTCTTTTAATTACAATTTGAGTGTGATTTCGGGATCTATAAAGTTAGTAGATCGAAACTTTTGGACAAGTATTTTTATACGAAAAAGCGTTTCCAGAAAGTGAAAAAAAATAATATCATTGTAAAATCATAGGCTTCAACGCTCATAATCTTTTAAAAAAAAGTTAAAAATTATTAATAGAACCAAAGTTATTGCATTTGTCAAATCGTACTGAGACTCGCTGTATATATCATAAAATATACTGCCATCGATCGTGGGCGTTGTTAAAACAGTCAGACCGATTCGTATGGCTATGATTTATAAACAACGCTATTGGGCCAGTTTTTTTTTAAATAAAAAAATTATCGTCCTTGAATTCCAAATAAATATTTTCAATAATATTAAAATGTAAGATGGATCTCAATTACATATTTTAAGCAGCGCTGTCAATTAAATAATATGCAAAAACTATTACATTTTGATGTGCATTAATCGAACATAGATATTATTAATAACTAAATAATTTAAATAATATTAATTCTTATTTAATTAATATATAATATTGATAATAATAAATATTTGACATAAACATTACGCTAAATCCTCATAAAGCCACATTTTTTTTTTTATTTAATTCAGTATAAAAATTTCAATTTTCAATTTTTCTTTAGATTTTTAAACTGTACTTTTCAAATTGCTTAAAGTGATAATATTTTAAGTAAATTGATAAGTAAAAATCAAAATTCTAAATAAAAATTTAGTTATTTTTCTTAGGTAAAGTTTATTAAAAAAATATTGTTCATCAAAAGCAATTATTTTTTGTAAAAGTATCCCAAACAAGATTTCTATTTTGAGTATAATAATTTAGTTCGAAATTATTCTAGAGTTAAGTATAGCTGAATATCTACTCCAAGGGTTAGAGATCAAATAAAGTATACAATAACAAATTACCAGAAGATCATACAATTTTTTATTCGTGTGTCTATAACACATAGGACCAATAAATAACAAAAAAAAAAAAATCATAAAACTTATCTTGTATAGGTAAGTCCAAGGTCGTCAGATTTTTAAAAAAAGACAAGAATTTAAGCAAGCTACTTCCATTGTTTACTTTGTAATATTAACAAAGAATATTCTAAGAATGTAAGGTCAGTTATAAAAAGCTGGACATACTTCGCACCACGCGGATATTCTTCGCCCTTGGGTCAGATACTCTTAGTGGGTATGTAGAATTTTAAAGAAACGATAAATAATTTCTTCAATAAAACAATTCTGAACGAAGGAAGTTAATAATATAAAGAATAATAATAGTTATCATTTTCAACACACCCACCAAGAATATTTGCAGACTGAACCGAAGAGCGAAGAATATCCGTGTTGCTAAGTGTGTCCGGCTTTCTTGTCTATACTTTACTTTTTTTTATCTAATAAATTAAGAAAAGGAAAAAAATATTAATGAGAAAAATGATGTTGGAAAAATGGGTACTGGTCTGTTGTCGCCCCGCTACGGAAACAAAAAAAATTTATCACCCCGCCAATTACGAATTATATCAAACATATTATTTTATTTAAACATACAACAATTGAGGTCAAAGTTTTTATTGTAGATGAAAAATGAATTTAAAAGATTTGAATTCCAAAGTCTCTTATGAAGATTTGTACTATTAATTTTCTCCAAACGAAAAATGTTTCGTTAAAAAATTGAAAGTGCGAAAATGACCATAAAAAGATCTCGGTGGCGTATTTTTAAATTGTATTACATTTTAAATTAATTTTATTTTATATAACTAATTTAAAATTCTTTAATATAACTAATGAATTAAATCGATGATTTTTTTTTTTTTTTTTAATTAATAATTTTTTTGATAAGTATTTGATATGGTTCTGATTAATATGATTTGTACCGCGTTCGTAATTGGCGGGGCTATACAATTTTTCGTTCTCGTGGCGGGGTGATAACAGACCAGTACTGAAAAATGTCCAAAATTTTTTTACATTTTCAAATTTTTCTTGCGTCAAAATGTTTTCATATTATTATCTATCTATATTTAAGTTTTTATAAAGTTTGGATCAAAAAATGATGGTTTCCGAGTCTTTTTTGTCAAAAGAAAATTGTGAGATTGAGAAATTTGAAAAATGACCAACTAGAGGCAAATTCTGTTTTAATAAGTTACTGATTGAAACTTTTGGATAAGTATATCCATACGAAAAAGTGTTAACAAAAAAAATAAACATCGTTGTCAATATATACAGTAGTTATAATTTTGTAATGTAATATTTATAATTAATTATGTATTTTAAAATAATATGATTCAAATTAAAAAAAAAAATGTAAATAACGAAATTATGGTGGCTTAAAATAAAATTAATGAATCACCATTACAACTTAAAATTAAACTCTTAAAACATAATTTAATTTATGTTTAATATTTTCTAATGGAGATAATATTATAACTCAGTTATGACCTAAAATTAATAATTAGTTATTCTATTAATATTAATCTTTATATTAATTGTTTTATTTCAACTATTCCTCTACACACATATTGTAAGAACTACATGTGACAGCACCAAAGCTGAGCTTCGATTTCAGTAGTTAATTATTGACTCAGTATTATTGTTCTCATAGAACTAAGAAAATATTGCAATTTTTCCATTTGAAAATTAAAAGTCAGTTATATTGATCTAAATATACTGAGATAAATACATGTTGAAAATATTTTTGTGAGAGGCTTTATCCCGGTAGCCACTCCCTTGGGTGCGCCCTTGCTTGTTGTAACCTTAAATTGTATATTAAGCATACAAATAATTGTCTTATTATGTTTTTGTGTACACAGAGAATGGGGGAGGACGGTGGAGGGTGGTGACCAGAACAGTCACAGGGGTTGGACATGGGCAACAAATTGAGCACCTGCGGACCTCTAATCAGAAAAACATACAGATACGATGACGTTGCTGGACCATTTCAAAGCTCGTCAAGAAGAAGAGATGGTCATCTTCTCAGGTAATATTATATTATTGGTTCAGTAATAGGTCTAAAGCTGAGACGAACAATAACTCATTGTACCTGAAGTAAAGAGTATTAAGTCAAAACATTTTGTCATTTTGAAATCATTACTGGCAATAATCACCTGGTTGTAAGAAAAAAGTCTCGAGGAAATAATCTATTTTCTAAAAAACTGTCATTGGAATAATAATAACAACAATTTATAAATTATAATAGCTAACAAGTATAAAAAATATTATAATAGCTTTTAAAATAATATAATAGCTAGTAATTATAAAATTTTATTATAAATAAATATGTCTAAATAATTAATACCTACAAATATACATACAAAATATAAAAATAAATAAAAATATATTGGTATATGCAGTAGCGGTGCATGAATAAAATATATAGGGAGACTTAACTCTTTTAAAATTGTTTTACCGATAATTATTGCTCTGAAATTTAGATGCGAGTAAATATTTAGTATTTTTATTTTAATGACAAATTTAATGTGGAGTGGGCTTTTTATTTTTTAACTTACATTTTTCATCATAATATGTAATAATTACAAATTTTAATTAAATTATTTAATTAAAATCATTGTCTAATAATTCGTCTAATACACAATGTTCATTTCATGATTCAGACTGACGTTCAGTCGTCTCTAGAAATAATAAATTATTATCTATGGTCGTCTCATCCGTTTCACGACCGGTACCGCATCGTGATCAACTGCTATCCCGTCGATAATTCCAAAAAAAGGTCATTATACTCATTCTTATTATAGACGTGTATACAATATAATATGTACCGAGTTAACAATATATATATTATATTTACACATTGATTACCGAAATTATTGAAAAAATTTAAATAATTCCAATCTGCTGCGCATGTTATATAATTATTTAGGAGACGCTGCGCTGTCTCAAAATTTCTCCTGACGCATCGCTCCTGAGTCCTGGGTATACCTATTTATACCTATTGAATGTTTGGTTTTGTTTAGTTTGATTTATAAATCGTTATTAATCTTAATTAAATATTTTAATACAAAACAAAAATCTAGGTAGATATACCTATATCGTATACCTAAATGGTATTTAATATACCATACATATGTATTTAATTTATAAACTTTATAACTCACCTTCAACTTAAAGGTTTTTCAAATCTTCACAATTGCCGTTGTTTGGATGATTTTCACTCCTTTGGTTTCTTAAAGTTCGTTTTATTGAATTTTCACTTGGCGATTGATATAGTACTTCTTTCGGCTTTAATTGCTTTACCAAAATAATTTTATTTTGCAATTTGCATAGAGTACAGATGATAATATTATATTCATACCTATCTCCATAATTTTGAATTGCAGTATGTTTATAACACGGTATAAAACACATAGCAAAAATTTTCTTTTACCAAAATGTTCTCCATATTATAGACCATCTATGTATGAAGTTCAATAAGTACCTTCAATTCAAAAAAAAGTGTTCTTGTTGTATTTTGGGTAGTTTTCTCAATAGTTTTTAGAAAAAATATTGAGAATGCCAAAAAATGACTTCTCCAAAGTACCTACCATTTAAACTCTAGAGCCAAACACTGATTCAGAAATTTACTGATCGAAACTTTTGGATAGTTTTTTATGTATAAAAATGTGTTACCAAAATAACAAAATATTATAATAAACATCATTGTAAAAACACTAGTTTCTTTGCTCCTCTCAGAATCAGAAAAGTAAAGTATAAACAAGAAAGCCGGACATACTTCGAACCACGGGTATTCTAAGGGTATTCTTCGCTCTATTAGTCAGATACTCTTGGTGGGTGTGTAGAATTTTAAAGAAACGATAACTCATTACTTCAGTAATACGATTCTGAACGAAAGAAGTAAATAATACAAAGAAGAATAATAGTTGTCATTTTTAACACATACACCAAAAGTATCCAACCCAAGGAGCAATGAATACCCATGGTGCGAAGTATGTACGGTTTTCTTGTCCATACTTTTTAATTTATACATTTTTACTTTTACTTTACTTTTCTATGCTTTACTTAAATTTACTTTATTATACTTTCCTTTAATTTATTTCACTGTTTTTATTTAATAAATAAAGAAAAACAAATTTATTGAGAAAAAATATGTTAGAAAAAAATGTCGAAAATTTTTCTTGCACCAAAATTGTTTTTATGATATTTTTTATTTACATTTAAATTTTCATAAAGTTTAAATCACAAAATTATGGTTTCCGAGTTTCTTTTATTAAGTTTTGGGTAGTTTTTCCCAAAAGGAAATTCAGAAATTCAAAAATTTGAAATACCGTCTAGTGGCAAATTCGGTTTCAAAAAGTTGCTGGTTGAAAACGTTTGGTTAAGTATTTCCATACGAAAAAGTGTTCACAGAAAAAAAAATTAAAAACATAATTGTAAGAACACTAGCTTCTACTATTAAGTTTGTCTGTTGTCATTTGAAATGTAAAACTCTAACATGTATTAAAATCAGTTATGAAATAGCAGAATCGTTATAAAATTTTTTAATTATATACCCAGGTGTACTACTATTTCTATATAGGTGTATTACTATTTATACTTACTGTAAGTTAATGAAATTAATTTATCAATAATTAAATTATTATTATTAATTAAGAAAATTAACTAAAGTAAATACCTATAAATTATAATTACAAAACCATTAACTGTAGAAGAATAATTTTACTAAATGGTGCATAGCTAATTTTTGATATACATATGGTAAACATTAAAGGAGAAATAATAGCACATTCAATTTTAAACAGTCATAAAATATTGAAGAAGATAATATTGCTACCTATTAAACTAAGAAAATAATATTGACTTTTTTAATTTTATATTTAAGTTTATGAGAAAGGTTTATGTATATTATTATAGATAGTAAGTGTTAAATATTTTATAAATAATGTTAAACATTATAACGAAATGATTTATAACATTATGAAACGAAAATGTATTTTTGTACATTATGACTTGTTTTACAAGTTTTTCAGTATAATATTATTAGTAGATTTAATATTAAAATTATTTTGTAGACTATGGGCCGAAGTCTTTCATGTTAGTGCCAAAGGAGAAGAAATAAAATGGCAACAAATATCCGAAGATCTCGTTCCTGTAAACATAACATGTTTACAGGATGGACCCGAGTTTATTTTCCACATTACTGCTTACAACAGTCAAGTGGAAAAAATTATGGACATTCGTCTGGTTCAGCCAGGTATAGCTAAATGTTGAATTTATTTCTGCGTTATATTTCATATTTATTTAAGAATAACAATTATTCAAACTATTAATACAATAATTAATTTATTGATTCAGGCACAAAAATAGGGTTAGCTTCAGAATGTTTTGCGTATTGGAAAGAACCTCATAGCAATGATACTTGGGGTTTAAATTTCACTTCTCCAATAGACGCAAAGCAATTTAAAGAATGTTGTGTGAGAACAGCTATATATTAATGAATTATCCAACGAATTAGAACTGACTCATATTTTTCTATTGCAGACTCCAACTGTGAAATTGTCTAGGAAATCGTCTTCATCTTATTCCTTAAAAGATACGTCGAAAAGGCAAGGTACTAAAGTTAGAAGGAAACCCATATCGACACCAACTTCACCAAGCAGAACGAAGGAGCCACAATGTACTTGTATGACGGCAGACCAATTTAATAGACTAAGGGCACAAGATCCAAGATATAATAAAGAAAGATGTTTGTTATTTTATATTTATTGTTAAATTTTAATTTTGAGTGTTTGTTATTTAAAATATAAAAAAAAATTAATATTATATTTCAGCTTCCACGTTACCACGCTCTCACCCGAGACAACTTTCACTTGGAGATGGACCTTCAGAAGCTGATAAAACGGTTGTGCCTGAAGATACGTCCAAACAGACCATAACCCGAAGCTCAAATATGAGAGACAGAGAAACTGCCACACCCGGTGGAAAATTAAATATCACTGGAACTGGGTCACAAACAGAACAGGTGAATTCAAATCAACAATAGAATATCAAATTATAATTATAAAATATAATCAATCTGTTGTAGGGTCAACAAGAAAGTTACAAAAGTGAAGGAGTGCAAACTATTGGTGCTAAGACTACGTCTACCACGGGCACATGCACTCCGAGAATGTCCTCTAAGGACTACTCTGAAGGATATGTGGAGTCTGATTTATTTAAACCAACGGCAACGTCAAAAAATTCAAGAAATCAAAATAAAACATATAGAGATGATTATCGATATAGAGATAGTAAGTTAATAGAAATACAATTTATATTTGTTATATTTATATTCATTGTGTTTACAATAGACAAAATAGTATTTGAAATTTAAAAATATAACTAATACAATTGCCTTTTAAAACAAATACTTCAAATGAGATATAATAATTTATGAGGCCATTACCTACTTTAAATATACACAGTCTTTGCTGAAGGAGATAAGCAATTAGAATAAAAAAAAAATATATTACTTTTATTAGTAACATTAATATTACTATACAATTATCGTTATTTGACATATGTATTACAATTTTCAGAATATTTGATTTAAATTCCTCATTAAAATAACTGTAATTAAAATTTAGATATGGGAACAATGAAACGCACATTAAAACCAATGCCATCGTTAGAAAGTCCTGTTACTTCACCAGAAATGACTAGAAGACGTGGTTATAGCTATTACCATCAATCACCACCAGTGTCTACAATGACACCTCCAATGCCCCAATGTTCAAGGCAGTCATTATCGGAACCAGAGTCCAACGCTAAACATAGAAATTCAAGAATTAATACTTTAGGTAATTACAAATCAATTTGAAAATATAAAATTTACTGAGAATGGGTTAAATTTAATTTTATATCAAGGTTCTCGCTCGTCATATGATATTGGTCGAAATGGCCAAGTAAGAGATTCCAGAGGTCTTTATTTGGAATTAGATAGAAATGGAAGACCTACACCAGGAGGAGATGGTTCACCACTTTCTGATAATGTTATGTTTGATAACCAGTGCTACGCGACAACACCTAGTTCAAGCAATGGTAATTCAGACCAGGATCAGAATAACAATAAGGGCACATCAGGTCCGTACGCATGGACAATAAAAAGCATGCTGGACCGGATGATGGTCACTAGGTAGAAAAATAAGTAGGGCACCATTTGTATAGGTATCTATTAAAATTGGATTTTCGAGGTATTCAAAATGTACTAAATGTATATTGTAAAGGCAATAAAATCTCAAAAATATATTGGCTTCAGTAAATTTGCACGGATGGCAGGTATTGGGTACTTAAACTTGCCATGTTTCCGAGAAAAAATTATGCGCTTTCGATGAATATTATTTTAAAATTAACTATATTTATTACTACTCCACATTTTCACTGTTATAATGCTTAAAATTTTACTATAATGAATTCAATAAGTAATTTGGTCGAATTAAATAAATAGTAAAAATTAATAGGTGTAGATAATGTATACTGTAGAAATTAAATGCACTGTTAAAAAAAAAAGTGTGTACTTCGCTCGTCGGGGTGTTCTCACGTCGGATGGGATTCTCTTGACGGGTGTATTGAATTTTAAAGAAACGATAAATTATTTCTTCAATAAAACGATTCTGAACGAAGGAAGTTAATATTATACAAAAAAAAAAAAAAAATGCAAAAAATTCGGACTGCCGGGTTAGAATCAATCATCGGTGTACTGTTGTCATAGTATGGTCGTTCCACTGCGCTACAAGTGTGTAATTTAGGTAAAACTAATGAATTTCGTCGAAATTCTAAATTCAAACAATTATAGTGAAAAAACTTGACTTCAAATATCGAGATTTTTCCATGTCAATTAGACATATATGTCAGTGAGATCATATTAAATTTTCAAGTCTTAATATCAAAAATCAAAAATTTTATTAGATGAAAACTAACAAAAAATGAGAAATTTTCAAAATGCTGTACTTCACTCAAAATTTATTAAATCTGTTTGAAATTTTTATGAAATGTTCTCGTAACTATTTTTAATGGTTGGTGAAAGTTTCAAGTCTATAGCTGCATTATTTTAGAAGTTATGTCAAAGGGTAATTTTCAATTTTATGGAAATTCCGGTAATTACATATTTTGCCGTTTTCTCAATTTTTCGATAGTTTTTCCCCGTTTTTGGAAAAAGTATTAAGAAATTTGAAAAATGACATATTTAAAGAACCATCTGGATACGATTTTGGTTCTATAGACATATTGATCAAAACTTTTCGACAAGTATTTCTATGCGAAAAAGTGTTTCACGAAAGAGTAAAAAAAAATAAAAAATAAATAAATGTCACTGTAAAATTATAAGCTCTTCACTTCGTTCAGAATCTAAAAAAAAAACTATTAATATAATATGGTAATTGGTAAATTAAAAACTTAAAAAATATTTATTTTGATAGATATGTGTTTATTTATAATTATTTATTTTGTAGGACGGTATCAAAAGCACGATAATCAAGCAACAAGTACTCCTGGTTCACCAACTAGTCGACTTTTACTTGAATACGAAATGCATTTGCGAAATACTTTAGCACGTGGTATGGACGCTGAAAGTTATAGCTTGCATACATTTGAAGCACTATTAACACAGAGTATGGAAAATTTAGGTAATTTAAGAAAATAAATAGTTATGTGTTCACAAAAGTTTACACCATTACACCATAATTTATTTTGCAGAAATGGCAGAGAAGTTACCTCCATTAAATTCAAGAAGCCCATATCCTACAAGAAGGCGTTAGTATTAATGAATATATATATATATCATATATTTATACATTACAAGTATTCGATTGATTATATTTTAGGTCCAGTAAGTGCTGGAGGGAGCTTCAGTAGATCGTCTACACTTCCACATCGGGTTGAAAGATCCTCTAGTGCGACGAGAGAAGGTTATTATAGTGATAGACAAGATGCAGCGAGAGAAAGAGACAGGGAACGAGGCTATTTATCTGATCATGCTCTTTCTAGGTAAAAATAAACTAAATTTGTTATATTTTTATAAAAGACTATAAGCAAAGCGAAGAAGCTAGTGTTTTTACAATAATGTTTGTTTGTTTTTTATTTTATTTTTTCTTATTTTTTTTCTGTAAACATTTTTTCGTGTGGAAATACGTGTCCAAAAGTCGTGACCAGCAATATAAATATGATAAAGCATATTATACAATCTAATATAATACAATAAAATTTATCATAATAACAAAACAATAACACTCCAGTCAATGATTTTGTTAATATTTTATATAGGTACTATTAGATAGTTATTAATAAAATTATAAAATAAATTGATTAATTTTTTTTTTAATATTTATAATATATTAATATCACATAAGTAAAATTATAGTTCTCAACAAATTAAACTTATTTTAAAAAGTTTCTTAATTAAAAAACTAATTTCATAGTTACATCGAAAGTAAATTATAATTTATAATATGTATACACTCATATTTATAAATAAGTTAATATTATTGGTATGTGAATAAATTAAAAATAATGTACTATAATGTACTAGGTGTACATATAAAAATTTACAGTTTTAAACTAAAATTAGTGCGTTAACTAAATAAATATGTTAATAAAATATACCTCATTTAATACCTAAACACAGAAAGAAAGTTTTTAGTCATTAAAACTTATAATTGTAATTTTAAATATTCACTATCAAAATGTAATGTGTCACATGTGCATATTATAAGTACATATGTTACATATATATTTTACTGACAAAATAGCCAATTTAGCATTTATTTTATAATTTACTGAGTTTTGGAATAAAAGTGCAAACCACAAAAAACTTAAAAAATATTTAACTATATTTATTAGTTATTATGTGACAATGTATGTTGTAATGTTAAAATGTAATAGATAAAGGTGCCCACATCATTATTTATTTTAATTTTAGATTCTGAGCGAAAGCGAAGAATGTATTGGTTTTACAAATTTGTGTGTATTTTTTTTTTTTTTCGTATGTATAGAAACAACATTTCGGGTAGAGATACTGGTTCAAAAGTTTCGATCAGTAACTCCATAGAACGGAAATGTTGTCAAGATGGTACTTTTAGGAGGTCATTTTTCCAATTTCTCAATACTTTTTTTAAGCGCACGCCTAGACTACTCAAAAATTGACAAAAAACGGTAAAAACGGCATAACGAGAATTTTCGTAAATTCGATTTTTTTTTTTTTGACATAACTTCCAAAGTAATGAAGCTAGAACGTTGAAATTTTCACTAACTACTAAAAATAGTCACGCGCACACCTCATAAAATTTTCAAAAACATTTGACCAATTTTGGGGTAAGTACGGCATTTTGAAAATTTCGGAAATTTATCGTTTTTTGTTAGTTTTTAATTTATAAAATTTTAATGTATGGATATTAAGAGCTGAAAATTTAATACAATCATATTCATATGTATTTCTAACAGCACTCGAAAAATCTCGAAAATCGTTAGTCAAGTTTTTGTTTTATAACTGTTTAAACTTGGAATTTTGACAGAATTCATAAGTTTTACTTAAAATTACACACTTAAACGCATATAAAAAATAATTGGTTCAGCCGATCTTTATGAAACTTGGTACGTAGATGGAAAATTACATTGCGGATATTTTGGTGTAAGAAAATTTTTTATGTATGAATAATTAAAAATTTCACAAGGTTTTGATTGAAAAAAATTCGGAAAAATTACTATACATATTAATACTATAAATAATTTTCTATAAATAAAAATATACATGGATTATTTTGTTACTATGACTATTAATGGACATTTGAAAAAATTTAGTGAATTTTATTTGGTGTAAGGTGTAACTATTATCGGAAAATAAAGTTAATTATATAAACAGCTCAAAACCCAGGTTTTCCCGTTAAGAGACAAGAATTCTAATTACACTAATTACTGTGAGTTTGTCGATTTATTAATTTAAAAAAATAGATTTTTATTTAGACTTTTATTACCTTTTATTACGCACGCACACACACAAACGAAAGTACGCACACAAATTATGTTGTACCTACCCAACATTATTAAATATCATTTTATTAATATAACCTTATCGCCAATTATTATTATTATACAGTATTTGAAACTTAGCTCAGAATCGTTTTATTGAAGAAATGATTTATCGTTTCTTTAAAATTCAATACACCCGTCAAGAGAATCCCACCCATCATGCGAAGTATGTCCGGCTTCTTTTTACTTTGAATGTTGGGAATTTATTAAAAGTTTGGGATTCTTGTTTGAAAAGTTAAATATTTAAAACCTTTAATTTTTTTTTTTTTTTTTTAATTTGAGTTATGTAATATTGTGTTACATTATAATATTAAAAATATATATTTATTGTACTTAAATTAACTTTTTATATAATAAATAGTGACGTTACAAGAAAATAGCAAATGCTTGATGCGCTTAGTTGCCCAGTTACTATTTCATTTAGTATTTGTTATTTACTAAAGTAAAAGTTTTTCATTTTGTTCAAAATTCATGCAGCCTATAATAATTTAATACATAAACCGTATGACAGTATGAAAATAAATATTATTATCAACACGTGTATAAGATCAGAACCAGATCCAAAAGTAAAATAAAGAAGACGTCTTGACATAAAAATTTAACTTTTTACATATAATAACATATTATATTTCATAAAGTTAATAGTTAATACTTAGTAGCACTCGCCCATAAAGATAAGTAAATAAATATAATCTAAATTGATTGCCTAATCTTCAAATGAAGAAGTGTTTGGATTAGTATGCATAGTATATGATTCTAAAATCAAAGGAAAACTACCAAAAATTGATTAAAAACGGCAAAATATGTTGTTTCATTAAATCTATTTAATTCCTATTAAATTCGTGGGAGGACCCATAAAATGCTATCTTACATACAACACTGCTACTCGTATATAATGTCGATTAATAAAAGTTGATTCATTTAGATCATTTTTAAATCAGTAATATTTCTAGTTTACACTGTAGAACTAGTCAGTATTTAGATGTGTTTGTATTATTGTTTGTTTTTATTTTTTAATCAGTAAATATAAAATATGAATCAGTTAAAGTAATCGGTAATTTGCTGGAAATATATAAATTTACTGTAAAAAAACCGGACATACTTCGCACGATGGGTGTACTTCGCACGACGGGTGGTATTCTCTTGACAGGCGTATTAAATTTTAAAGAAACGATAAATCATTTCTTCAATAAAACGATTCTGAACGAGGGAAGTTAATAATATAAAAAAAAAAATGTTAGAAA